>ML810123.1:173498-187956 GCA_009831015.1 Picea engelmannii
AACCATTTACCATATGGTTTATGTGCGGCATTTTTCCAAGAGTATTTCCAATAAATGAAATTCTTCCTCACGGTGAAATTGTTTTACAGAGATAAAAAACACATTTTACAAATTAAAGAGATTCATGTTTATTTCCATGGAAAAGAATTAAATGGGAAGATGCACGTGAAAGGAAGACTTGGATATTTTTTATCCAAAGGTTTCATAGAAGCAAAAGAATGAGATTAAAAGTATTTTACCAAAGATGGTAACCAAGACATAGTTTTCAAAACCATGGGAAACAAACCAGTCAATGGTTTTCACAGTGAAACGGTAAATTGGAAAAAACAAGACACATTAAATGTTTTTCACAGTGAAATAGTAAATTGGGAAAACAAGATATGGTTTTCAAAACCATGGAAAGAAAGAAATAAATGGTTTTAAAAACCACAAGTATGAATTATATTATGGAAATTTAATTCTACAAGATAAAAAAAAAAAATATTTGGGAATTATTTTTATTGAAATATATTATTCCCAAATATTTAATGAGAATATGAATAAATGGAATTAGATTTAAAAGAGTATAAGTGACATTTCAAAGAGAATGTGGCAGAGGAAGGAGCTGAAGAATCAGAGGAATCTGTAGTTGGATCATGAAACATTTTTTCTGAAAACTGTCATTTGTAATCATTGTACTCAGTTTTAGAAGCTGAAACATTTCAGTTCAGCTACTGTAATCAATTTCTAACTAAAGGAACTCGAATTGTATAAGTATTAGAATTTTCCAATGTATTAATGGTGGGCAGAAGTGCAAGGGCACAGTTCTAGTTGTTCTGAACTCTATTGTAATTTTCTGGAACTGAATATAATACATATTCATAAGCCTTAGAATTCTCTATGAAAAGATTCTAATGGTGGTGATATGAGTTTTGTCTTCTCTCATTGTATGTATTTCCTGTGTTATTTAATTCCATCTGCATTTTCTTCTATTTAAATTGGATAGTCAAAGGCCCAGAATTCATCTTGTGATGCTCTCGGCTGAAGCAATTTAAACTATGTGTATTTCTTCTTAACTAATTCAGAATTCATTTCATTAATGCTTTGATGTAGTTAAGTGTTTTCCCCCTTTCCTCTTACACTATGAAAATTTCAATTTACAACTCAAATTCATTTCCTCATTTAGCCTTTATCCTCTAGAGAGTTCTATCGGCTAGTCATTGTTTTCATTCACTTTCAGAATTTCGACTCCATAGCCCTAAGTGTCCCTCCCCTTCTTGGCCAGAAAATTTATAAAAAAATCCCAAAACAAACTAAATCTAGCCAAATATTTCCAAGGAAATATCAAGTGACACGAGAGATCCCTCTCTGAGTTGAGCAGGCTAGTGCCCAGCTCTAAATTTGGTTGAAACAGTTACCTCTGTCGTTGTTGAGCTCCAGTTTTGTCATATTTTTTGCCATATAAATACACGTATCATTACACCTTATCCCCGCATTTTTTCACTAATATATCCCTAATTACACTATAAACCTCCATTATCTCTTGTTATTCATCCTATGTGGTTAATACATAATTTTTCATATTTTTAGTGATTAAAATGATGATTATACAATAGTTTCGTCGATGATGGTTTAATCATATCTTTCTATGTCCAAGAAACATGTTTTGTACTACTCAGGTTCTAGTATATGAATTTTCCATGTTCCAGTACCTACATTATTCCTGTTCCGGTACCCGGATTGCAGGTCATCCGATACTCCAGAAGTCATCTGGTACCAGAAGGTTCTACAAGTCATCTAATACTCACACTCAATGTCATCCGGTACCCACACTTCATGTCATATGGTACTCACACTCCATATCATGCAGTACTCGCAATTCAACACATCCAGTACTAGAATGTTCCAGAAACCATCCAGTACCAGAATGCTCTAGGTCATCTAGTACCAGCATCAACAACAATCTGGTACTAGAAATAATTCGAAATTTTGGAAAGTTTCTAGAGGAAAATCGGGGACATGGGTTTTGTCCAGAGCGACATTAATATGCGAAAACATGTGGAATAATTCACCCATATCACATGTGTGGACCTCCAACTCAGGGGAAATGATTCTGCAAAAATTAGCAAAAATCTCAAACTGCCAAATTGCACCTCAATTTCCGTGCAGATGGCATCAAATCTAGAAATTCTACGAAATGGATTTTGTCTAGAATATAGAAAATTGAGTATTATGCGAGCAATTTTTCAAAAATATAATTGGTTTCGAAGATATGGGTGGAACCCTAACTCGAATCTGCCCAAATTACAATAAAACCCAGATTTTTTAGGATTTTATCTAAAATTGTAAATTTTGAAATCAGAAATTTGGGATTCGGTCCCATCCACTCCTCAATGATTCTTCATGTATAAATAAGCCTCATGAGACTGAGGGAAAGAAAAAGAATGATTATCATCATTATGTTAGTATGTTCTCATATGGAGAGATTTGGATCCATAAGAAAGGTGTTGTAAATTTATGAATTTGAATTGAATAAGGAAGTGTTGATGTTATGAATCATTGAGTGTGATTACTCCTTGGTTTTGTAAGCCTCTCTAGCCACACATGGTAGGTGAGGTATGACCCCCTCAACCTGGTATGTGTTTGTTTTGTTTATTATTTAATTTTCATAGTAATTAGGATTTAGTTAATTGCATTTATAGCTTACTTACATTTTAATTTCAATTCATCCTTTGTGTGATTGCAATTTGATTTAGTTTTATGAATTCATGTTCATTAAATACTCATGATTGATTCTTCAAGTGTATGCAATAATGGTCCATCTCTCCCATTGTATTTATCACTTTCTTCTTTTGTTGCTCTATTTTATGTTTATTAGGTTCTAACACACTTATTTCCAGCAGTATGTGCAATTTGATTCCAGAGTATGAGTACATGTTCAAGACCACCCCAAATTATGTATCCACGTACCTTCACATCGGGTTTCATATCTATGTTCTAAATATTATGTTTCTACTGATTGCAATTCTCAAATCATCATTGCAACTTACAGCCATGTCATTTCTCCAAACTCACTACATTTTGACCATGATTCCCTCTTCCATTTCCCTGCTATCCCATTGTTGTTCTCTCTCATAACCAAGCCTCCATTTTCTTCATACAAATCGATTAAACCATACATCAACTTATATCACAAGAACTCAATTCCATCATACCCAACATTACATCCATAAGCATAAACCCTCTCTAATCAATTGTGCCCAAATCTAAGTTGTTTCGAGATTGGTTACAGAGGTAGATCATTTCCATTCTAGCTCTCAATAATTCTTTGTTAATTTTTCTCATTAGTCCAATAATATATAACACACAAAGAGTTAAAACCGTTCTTCTTATATTCCTCTACTTTCACTCTAAAATTTTGTTGGAATTAATTAGAAGATTTTATCACATCTGCAATCCATTGAACATGGAAAACATAGAGTGCATTTCCTTCCATCTATTCCTCTTCATATAGATCATTGTTACATATTTTCATTCATTTGGTAGATCCATTATTTTGTTAGTTAGATTTCATCATTGTTGTTGTATCCATTTTAAGAATTGTCTTGGAGTTCTAGTTTCATTTGTTTACAAGTCATTTTTAGATTGTCTTCATTATCTTTTAATCTAGTTTGCTTTGATTTAGTTTTCTTGTAGCTTAGCTAACCACTACTGGAATCCATTGAAGGACAAGAAACTTAAGTATGCTACTCACGATTAATCACATGAACATCACCCTGAGTGCATGAAAGACTATGATCTAAGCCTTTATAGCACTAAGTTATCCCTACATCCCAGTGATGAATCCTTAGTGTTAATTTCCTGCAGTGTGGGTTTGAATATTGTTTTGTTAGCTTTAGATTAGGCTAGACTAGGCTTTGATCCTACATTTTTTACGCCTGCACCTCGAAGCTTACGAGCCTTGGTTGATATTTAAATGTGGGAATTAATAGTGCATATATATTTATCCCAACAGTCGTTTTTCTATCATCCAGACAAAATTTACAGAGTGTTAACAAGTTCCATTGCACTTAGTTTTTTTTGTCTGTTACATCCATTGGTTGTTATTTCATTGTTGTCACATAACCATAAAGTATTTTTTCATTGCATACCAAACCCTTAGTGAAAGGAAGGCCTTTTATGACCCTTTTTTCCTTGCCAATAAGGCTTTACCATTGTAAGTCTATCTACTGCATTTGAAAAAATGTTTTCCTATTTGAGATCTCTATGCTTGCATGCAAAACCTATTTCGTCATTCAAAAATAAAGATCATAACCTAGTACATTTTAATTGGATTCTTGTGTAAGTAGTAATTTTTTTCATGCACTTTCTTTTAAATTGTTCATTTTTTACCATTTCTTTTTACATCAACAATTTAACTATAACATTCAAACCAAACATCAACAAACTTATAACAACACCAAAACACAACAACACTTTGAAACTCTCCTTTGAACACCATTGTTCCCCCAAAGAGACAGTCTCATATGTTGAAAGGCCTTCGACCTCGGTTCCATTTAAGGCGTGCTCTCGTCTCCATTAGACGAATGTTATGACCCAAAGGGGGAATACATATGGTTAAATCTATATGATATGACCACAAAGGGGGGATATATAGGGATAAATGTACATGTAATTTGTAAATATATATGTAAATGGGTCAGACTAATAGTAAATGGGTCTCATGTGTAGGTGTGAATAGGTATATATAGAGATCATGTATTCATTATTGCAGACATGTGAATTGTGATGTATGAATGTAATTGGTTATTTGGAGGAGGTTATCCTATTCTTTAAGGATTTGTTGTATAACTTATCTTCATTAAATTTGGTATCAATGTAGTGAAGAGAAGTTATACAATAACTCCTTAAATAATAGGATAGCCTTCTCCTAATAACCAATTACATTCATATATCACAATTCACATGTCTACAATAATATATACATGATCTCTATATATACCAATTCACACCTACACATGAGGCCCCTTTACTATTAGGCCGACCCTATTACATATATATTTACACATTACATGTACAATTATCCCCATATATTCCCCCCCTTGAGTTCATATCATATACATTTAACCCTATATATTTCCCCTTTGGGTCATAACAACAAAGCAGGGTCCCCCACCCTAACCCATACTCCAATTCTAGATCCTCATAGTTTTAAACTCCATCCTCATTGTGAGGTACTCATGCATCCAATTCTCACCCTTTTCCTCCTTGACCTATACCATCTCCTCATAGTTCCCCCATGGCCGAAACTACCCCAAAATTCTTACCTTTAATGGATATTTTGAGTATCCCAGACCTCAACCAATTAATTAGTGACCCCATCCATCACGACCCCACCTAGCCTCCTACTCCTACTAAACTACCCTATGACATCTCCAAGTTTGAGGGAAAGTTAGGAGAAGACCCATCCACCCACGTTTGATGTGTAACAGATTTCCCTGCAAAGTGTGAAGTCAGAAGAGGAATGTTGATGGCTGAAACACTTTCTAGATTTTTTTGAAGCAACGGTATGGAGTTGTAGAACCTAGTAGAATTTTTAGACAACCATCAAACAATGTTAATATGTGTTCCATCCCCGAGGGAGGAATACCTATGCTCGCAATACAAATGAATCAAAGCATGGTTGCCAATCAATACAATGTTGATCCATGATGATATTGATTAAGGAGATGGCCACCAAAGATACAATGTGGATCCATCTCTCTATGACTTGACTTTATCGTAGCCACAAAAGAATACATAGTGGATCTACGATGTGGTAAGAACATATCCACAGATCAATACAAAGTGGATCTATGTTAAAACATGTATATTAGTTGAATAATCTCCATCACAACCTGGGTAAAGTGTATATGTAGATGAATACTCAACCCAGGGTCTTCGTCTTGATCCTATAATTGATCCAGATTTAGGAGCGGAACAAACTAATTAAAAGAATGAATACAATAAAAACAGAGATATGAAGACTAACACAAATATCTAGTGAAAAATATCTTCTATTAAATAATGAAATAGGCTGAAACTATAAAACTGCAAAACTGAAACACTTGCTCGAATGGTGGTAGCTATCTCTGAGAAGAGATGTGGCTTCTACGTGCATCCGTCTGAGCAGGATCGATTTAAATGAGGCTCTAGAGGCCTTTTTTATATTACTCATGAATGCCAAAACCCTAGACATCTGAAAACCTAACCCTAAAAGGTGAAACACCAAAAGTCATGTGGGCCCTATGGTTAAGTTGGTGTAATTTGGTACCTCAACTTTCAAGGGTCATAACTTTTGCATACAACCTTTGTTTTAGGCATGGGATAGCTCGTTGGAAAGGGATTTCAGAGAACTACACATTATGCTATCAAACTTTGACTCTATCTACAATTTGACTGTGGAGAGACAAAAAAAAACAACGTTTAGGGCCCCAAAACGGTCCTGGAAGTACAACAAGATGTGCTGACATGAAAACATACAAAATAATCCAATTGTATTAGGCAATAGGCCACCCATATCCATCTAGAGGATGTGTGGGGCTTCATACAGCCCCAGAAGTGTAGAACCCACAATTACAAAGCAGTACAAAAGAACGTGTTGAACAAAAAATGGACACGATGAGCCAGATGGAATAGGTGGGTGGCCACCAATATCCACCTGGATCAATCCTCCCCCCTTAGGAAGAAATTCTCTCCATTGTGTTGAGTTCCCCCATCAGGTGAGGAAAATTCTGTTGGATTTGGACCTGGGTGAGCCACTTTCCTTGGTTTAGGAGTTTCCCTGCCTTGACAACCCGATAAAGTTGGATCTGATGTTGGTGAGTGCCCTTGACCTATGTGTCCACTGTATAATTAGTAGATGCTTGTTCCATCCAATAAGATTTGAGCTATGTTGGTGTCAGTTTTTCTGTTATCTCGAAGGTGTCCAATAATGGGGAAAATATTGTCGAAGGAGGTCCACATTGAATATTGAATGCAGACCAAGGAAGGGTTGAGTGTTGAGATCAAAATCATTGCTACCCATAACTTTGGTGATGGTGTAAGGCCCATAACGAAGTGTGTGAATCTTTCGATGGGGCCCGGTGAGATGTTCCTTTTGCAAATGTAACCATACTTTATCGCCAACCTGGAAATGGTGTGGTACCCTATGTTGATCATGGTGTTGCTTGTACTTAGCATTTGATTTATGCAAAATATCTTGGACCTATTGGCAGATGTGTTGAATACACTCAATGAATATGGTGGATTTTTCGATTGCAGAATAATCAGATGAAGATTCTTTATGTGTGGTGGCAAGAGGAAGTGCAACATCAATGGGTCCCAAGGGTTGGAATCCCAGACCCACCTGAAATGGGCTATGAAAGGTGGAACTATGGAGAGCCCTGTTGTAACTGTTTTGGACATATGGGAGACTTGCATCCCATGTGCGTGGATTCTTATAATTGTACATGCACGAGATGTGCACAATCATCTGTTTGATGACATCTGTTTGGCCATCGGTTTGGGGGTGGAAAGAAGTGGATTTTGTGAGATTGGTGTCCAACAGGGACCAGAGACTCGACTAAAAGGTGTTGAGGAACCTGATGTCTCGGTCGGAAATGATGGTTTGTGGTATCCCAAAGTGGACCCACACTCATTCGAAGAAGATCCTAGCGGTATCTGCCACTATGAAATTATTCATACAGGCAGTGAGGATGGACATCTTCGAAAATCGATCAATGACCACAAACACACAGTCATTTTCTTTCTTGGTGGATGGCAAGCCAGACATGTAATCCATTGAGATGGATTCCAAAGGCTTCTCGGGAATAGGAAGAGGGGTGTATAAGCCTATATTCTTGATGGTTGGCTTGGAAATGGCACACGAAGTGCAAGATATGATATACTTGTTGACTTCATGTCGAAGTTTTGGCCAATAAAAATGTTTCTGAAGAACAAACACAGTTTTCTCCACACCAAAATGTCTTGCCACTCTACTGTAGTGGGCTTCCCAAATCATCTTTGCACGCTCACTTGTAGGAACAGAGACATGGCCCAGGTAGCATAAGAGTATGTCCTGAATGTGAAAATCAGTGGCAATTTCACCTATACCCAAGAGCTGATAGGTGGTGATGAAGTCTGGATATTTTGGATAAAGTTGGGGCCACTCAAATGCTTCATGTCCACATGAATGGAGCATAGTGGTGAGTGAAGTCACAGGAGGCCGACTGAGGCAGTCAGTGACACGATTGGAGATACATGTCTTATATTTTATTTTGAGATGGAATTGTTGCAGGTAGGTGGACCACTCCCAATGGAATTCATTGTGCAATTTCCCTTGTGTCTGTATGAACTGCAGAGGCTTGTGATCAGTGTGTATGATTGTCTCTTTCCCCAGAATGTAATGTTTCCATTGACAGAAAGATTGTACAATGGAATACATTTCCTTCTCATAGGTGGGGTATTTCCGAGCAGTATCAGAGAGTGTATCACTATGGTATGCCACTGGATGCTCGTGCTGAGTGAGAACTGCACCCATAGCATAGTCAGATGCATTAGTCTCAATCTCAAATGGTTGTTGCATATCGAGAAAGGAGACTACGTTATTTGAGCACAAGCGATGCTTGATATCATCGAATGATCATTGCTTCTCCTTCCCCCACACAAAATTTTCCCTTCCACCGCCCTTGTTCACCTGGCTGAGGGCCCATGCAATATGGGAGAATCCCAACATGAACCTTCGGTAGAATTTGTCTAGTACCAAAAATCTCTGAAGCTTGGTCAGTGTATTTGGGGCTGGACAGTCACGGATGACTTGGATATTAGTTGGATCAACATGTACCCCATGCTCATAAACAATGTAGCCTAAGTATTGGACCCTGTTCATGCCAAAAGAGCATTTTTCCAAGTTAGCATAAAGCTTGTGTTGTCACAGAGTGCTCAAAACCTGTTGAATATGTCGCATGTGCTCCTCCCATGTTCTACTGAAGATGAGGATGTCATCTAAATATACTACCACAAAGGAGTTGGTGAAGTGTCTCAATACATCATCCATCAACTTCATGAAAGCGGATGGTGCATTTGTTAAGCCAAAGGGCATGACTAGCCATTCGTAGAGACCTTCTTTAGACTTGAAGGTTGTCTTCCATACATCAGTTGGTTTGATGGGAACCTGGTGGTAGCTAGACTTTAGTTCAATCTCATTGAATRATKTTTCCCCCTTGAGTTGKTCAAKAAGGTCATCAATCCTGGGAATGGGATAGTATTTCCTGACTGTAATTTTGGTTAGGGCTCTATAATCAATGCAGAGTCACCAAGTCCCATCCTTCTTCGACACCAGTACAATTGAGCTTCCGCAAGGGGAGTATTTGGGTMTGATGTGCCCCTTTTGAAGAAGCTCTTGGATCTKACACATGATTTTKTCATTCTCCATYAGCGAGCATCAATATATTGGTCCATTGGGTAGAGGTGTGTCRGGGGTCAGATCAATTGGATGCTTGAATTGGAAGTGTGTTGGTACCCCTGTAGGTGAGGCGAAGATGTCTCTGTATTCTTCCATGATCCCRTCCAGTTKCTTCTACTGAAAAGAGAGGCGTTGTGTAGAGGCAACAGTTATGGCGGTGACCTTCTGCTTATTGTGAGCATGGATCACAAAGAAGATAAAATTCCCAGTATTAGAAATGACCTTACTCCATTKCTTAGCAGAGATTAAATAAATAKCAGTAGGTGGCGCTACCTATKGGATCTTGTACAATTTTCTACCTAAAGTAATAATAACACTGCAAGTTCTAGACTCATACAGAGCATGAYGYTTCCACAAATATGGTTGTCCTAAAATAACATCACAAACTTCAAGGGGAGAAATMTCACATAGTACCTCATCTTTAAAAGACTTGATGTCATAGGACAGATGACATTGTTGGCTGACACGGAGATCTCTTCCTTGGAGAATCCAATCGATGGTGTAGGTTTGTGAGTGCAGTGTCATTGGCAGGTCTATCCGCTTGACGACCTCTACTGAAATCAGGTTCTTCTAACTATCGTTGTCGACAATGAAATGAATCAGAGCCCCCTTGACCCACATCTACGAGTGAAAGAGGTGTTCCCCTTTCTCTGGTTCTTCTGGTTTTCTTGGTTGGACTTTAGTGGTAGCGACAGTGGCACTGGGTTCATCATCGATAATTGGCTTCCCTCCTTCAAGATTTGACTCTGAATCAGAATTGGCCTCTGACTCGAAATCCTTCAGCTTGATCACGAAGGACTTCTTGGAGTGACATTCTTCAGTTTTGTGCCAAGGAATTTTATGGTTCTCACACCATTTTCTCATCTCCTTCTTCGTCTTCTCATTTCCCTTCTTGTGTTGTGGCTTGGATTGGTTGTCCTAAGGGAGGCCATCTCGATTTTTTCCCTTTCTGTGTGGTTTGAGGCTACCTTTTCCCTACTTCATATGTGAGGGGTTTGCAGATCCAAACTCTCTTCATTTCTGCTTAAATTTCTGCTCGATCTTGAAAACGTATTTATAAGTCATGCCCAATGAGGCAATGTCCAGGAACTCCATTTCTGTTTGAATGTATCTATGCAAACAACCATGATATTTGAGCACCATATGATGCTCAAAGTATTTGATACACAATTTGGTGCGTAGGGTATAGAAAATATTGGTGAAATCTGGTACGGTCTAGCCCCTTTCTTGACATAGGGTGGTCCATTTGGTGTATTGGTCCTCGTAGCTTCCAACAGGGTAGTATTTTTATTTAATGGAATCCCGGAAGGAATCCCATGTAGGGGCCACAAAAAACATTATATATTCCTCCATGACCATTTTCTTAGAGTAAGTATCCCACCATAACATGGAGAACAGCCTTGAGGAGTCCAAAAGTGATATTTTCCCTATCGGAAAAATTGTGGACCGAAAAATATCCTTCAAGCAGATTCAACCATTTATCTATAACATCTGCATCTATCATTCCTTCAAATAATGGAATATCAAAATTTACATGTACCTTGAAGGGGTTTGCATGGCCTCTTGATGAAGATGTTTCTCATGTGGGCAGTCGTCGAAGGATCTGTATGAAGTTGTCCATCATTTTGTTCCTTTATCGTGCAAGGGCTTCCTCGAGCAACATTTTAATAGGATCTCCTACTCCATCATCTTTATTTTCATCCCCCATGGGTTTTTGTCGAGCTCGATGCGGCCTATATTGTAATGGATTGATTGGTTTGAGTCCCAACTTCTTGTACCCAAATCTTGTCGAGGACATGCACGAAGAAAAATAAATGAAGAGCAAACCGCTCTGATACCACTGATCCGAATTTAGGAGAAGAACGAACTGATTAACAGAATAAATTCAATAAACATAGAGATATGAAGAATAACACAAATATCCAGTGAGAAATATCTTCTATTAAATAATGAAATAGGTTGAAACTGTAAAACTGTAGAACTGAAACACTTGCTCGAATGGTGGTAGCTATCTCTGAGAAGAGATATGGCTTCTACGCATATCCGTCTGAGCAAGATCGACTACAATGAGTCTCTAGAGGCCTTTTTGATATTACTCATGAATGCCAAAACCCTAGACATCCAAAAACCTAACCCTAGAAGGTGAAACGCCAAAATTCATGTGGGCCCTATGGGTAAGTTGGCGTAATTTGGTACCTCAACTTTCAAGGGTCGTAACTTTTTCATATGACCTTTGTTTTAGGCATGTGATAGCCCATTGGAAAGGTCTTTTAGAGAGCTACACATTATGTCTTCAAACTCTAAGTCTGTCTACATTTTGACTGTGGCGAGCCAAGAAAAACAACGTTTAGGGCCCCAAAACGGCCTTGGAAGTACAACAACATGTGCTGACGTGAAAACATACAAAATAAGCCAGTTGGATTAGGTGAGACACCACCCATATCCACCTGGAGGATGTGTGGGGCTTCAGACAGCCCTAGAAGTGTAGAACCCATAATTACAAAGTAGTACAGAAGAACATGTTGAACAAAAAATGGACACGAGGAGCCAGTTGGAATAGGTGGGTGACCACCATATCCACCTGGATCAATAACAGTATAATTATGTCCATGTGAATACATGATTTTATGTCGAACATGATAGAAACCATTTGATTATCGGTCATTGAGGTATACCATTAACAAGCACGAGAGAAATCACCATTGATGTAGATGATTCTCAAGGTAGTTTAAAGTACAATCCAGTGAATGTGAAGAATGAGTTGAAGTCGAACATCCGTGGAATTGATCTTTCTAGGGTCATTGATGTATACCCACTGTCGAATGTGAGGAGGAATTCCATTGAGGCATGCAGGTCCCAAGGTATTGATGTGTTCGTAAGTATATTTCTTGGATGATTTGTTGAAGTTGACGGAAAAAAGACTCGGCAAAGGAGGGAATCGATGTATCCCCCATCAATTGACATGAAACTTGTCATAGGAAAGTGATAAGATATAGTAGATAAAAATGGACTGACACGGGTATGGGAACTGGTAATATTGTAGATGGCTAACTTTTGAGGTGAGGACTTCCCTTGAACACTGAGGCACAAGATAAGGCTTGGTAGCATAGACTCATAATGGAGCAGAACATAATGTGGCAAATGTTGAGGCATTCTTTGGATGCGCCAAAGGAGTAAAAAGACTCATAGGATTGGTTCAGTGCAGAGGCTAATGGATTATCCAAGTATATTTTGAGGAGAAAATAAGTGTTGTTTTCAAGGGAGACCATAAGATCTACCTTAAAAGATCTCAGGAAACTCGACCCACTTCCTTCATTTTTTCCCCCATCCAGATAGATGAGTACCTTTTATTTTCATTTAACGAGCTTGAGGATGGTAACCCATGCTCGATATAAATCACCTTCGATAAGTTCCTCTTCCTTTATTTAATGAACTGGAAGAAGGGTTCCTCCCCAGATGGGCCCTTCAATGTGTATTTTTGTGAGTCCAGAGAAGGAAAACTCGGTTGTTTTTCATGTTTAGGGAGTTTGAAAATAACTTAAAGAAAACTCCAAGGATGTCATTTTTCATAATTTTAGTCTCTGAGGTCCGAAAAAGTAAAAAATAATATGACAGAGAAATCTTCTATCCGAGATTGACTAGAGCATTCATTTTTCGTAGTTAGTCTATTGGGACCAAAAAAGGGGTAATGTACCGCCCAACAGACGACCCTTCATATTTTAATGAGCTCGAAGTATGACGAAGTTTTCTGAATAGAGTTATAAGGTCATTAAAAGTCTCTGCTTTGTATATACATGCGTAAACAAATCATTCTAGACCAAAAATTCCAGCAGTTCCTTAAAAATCGATGACTATTAGGAAAAAACTCAAAAATAAACATTATTAAAGTGAGAAAAGGGTTAAAATGACTTTATTTAGAAATGGTAAAAAGTCAATTAGGGAAAAAACAACTCATTTTCACCTTTCATTTTACAATTTTCCCTTTCCTCTTGAGTTTTCCCTCTTTTGGAATGATTCTTTCGCCATCGATTGTGAGAGATATGGGCGACCATTTTCTGTTTCATCAGGACCAAGTTAGTATTTTGATCCCTTCTCATCCATTTGCATGCTTTCTTTTTCATTTTCATCGTTTATTTTATGATTTTTTGGCTCTTTAGAAAGCCCTAGAGCGTCAAATAGGATTGGCACTCCCTTACGAAATCGAAGGGGGCGTTGGTTGAGATATAAACACCCTAGTATTCCTTTTAGGGGAGCTCTAGCACTCTATTTTTTCCTTCTAGTGAGGGTTGGGTGCAAAAATTGAATTTTTTTTTTATTTTTTAGCTGTGAAAAAACATTTTTTCTTTGTGAAGTCTTGGCTAATGTGATTTTCTTGTGAATTTGCAGATTTGCATTGGCCAAAATGATTGAATGGAAGGAAAGAGAGCATGAATTCAATGATATGTCTGCCTTACAAGATCCTCAAGCAAGGGAAACTCTACAAAATTGTGGTTTTCTTAAATACTTCAAGCTACAAAACATGAGAAAATAAGTTCTTTTGCTCGAGTATCTGATTGGGATATGGGACAGCTATGATCAAGATTTTCGGACAGGATATCATATGCTTGATATCAACATTGAAGACGTGTATTTTTGGATGGGGATCTCGAAGAGGGGAGCACCCATCATTTTGTCTAGACACAGGTCTACTGCACTGCCAACAGATGCATATGTTGCTCAGTATTGTATGTCGGGATCAAGCTTAGTAGGGGGGAGAATCGTCATCAAAGATGTGATGGACCTACCTCTTCGATACATTCTCTTTTCTATCACTAAACTGGCAGGAAACACCAGTGCCCATCTTGCTTCCAAATCTCAGATAGTGTATTCTCTTCAGTGCTTGAAGCCCGAGATCTTTAACTGGTGTGCAGGGTTCTTGAGAAATATCGAAGAGAAAATATCTAAGTGTAGAACAAGAAGGAAAAAGAAATTTGGATATGGATATTTCTTGGTTTC
>ML810123.1:241469-260244 GCA_009831015.1 Picea engelmannii
AATAGTGCATTAACCAAAGAATCATTGTTCATGATGTCTCATTCCAGTGCATCAATTAGTTAAGGAAGCATTGTGGCTTGTTACCCAAATCACACAGGTATGGGCATTTATGTGCACACTCTACCCAGGCATGGAATTGAAGGTGCAATGCAGCCGGGTCGATGGAATATAGGGGAATGCACAAAGTTCCACAAAGAACCTAGCCAGAAACCCAATCAAATAATAGAAGCTAGTGATTCCATTTGGAAAATGATGGAAGCCAACAAAATTTTATGTTGTAGCTCATCAAGTAAATAACCCAACATTTAATTGATCGAAGCAATGGGGATATGGTGAAACTTCCAAAGGAATGAAGCAATTTCATTTGTTGTGGCTCTCATACCACAATACAGTAATTCATAAACATAATCAAAACATCCATTGCATAGAGAATATAATATATTAATGAACCCACAAGAGCCATGAAATCAAAACAATTACAGAAATATTTCAATATTTGACAAGGATTTTTATTATGCTCGAGAGGAAATTATAGAGGAGTGAACTATAAATATACTTTGTGTATTGTTACCTATCCATATCAAAATTGTAGATGGTTATGGCTCAGAGACACCTTTACTCAGCGTGGAAAGGCTTCTTGATTCCTTCATCCATTGAGCTTCGAGCAGGTTTCCTTCTTCGAGCTTTCGTTTAGGCCACTATTCTCCCTCAATTCTCCTTGCATCTCCTTTGTTTCTCCTTCTTCACTACAGCGTTTATTTTTAATGGGTTGTCTTTGGAAGGCCAACCATCACATTGGTTCATTTTCCCTTCCCATTTTTCCAAAAAGACAAAATAAAATTAAAAAACAATTACAAGCTTATTACAACTTTACAAGAGATTTTAGGAAAGGATACAATTCAGATCATTGTGTATTATGACTTGGTTTCTAACAGTGCTTACACTATTGTTTATTTCTCTGCATATATGGCAAAGGAGTATAGGAAGAGTGTTTTGGTTATCCAATTCCAATTCAAAGATGTAAGATGGAAGGAAAATATTGGCGGGAAAACTATGGAAATGCATTTTTTTTAGCATTTTGTAGATGATCTTATTGCAAGAACCTTAGGAAATGTAGGGCACACTAGGGTTTCTATGATGAAGGATTTAATCCAAATGATTTTTAGGTCATTTTTTCTTTTGGATCTCCTCGGGCTGATATTTTTTCGCTAGGACCATGTAATGAGAATTAGGGTAATGACGGTTGTTGGGGTGAACAACGATTATGGTTGCACTCATGAAGTTGTAGTGGGACCCAATTTGGTCACCCTCTTATAGATCCTTTGATTATTCTTTGACTTGTTAGTTTTTCATGTTTTCTACATGGTGGGCAATTCCTGTAGATTTTAACCTTGTACAATATTTTACTCCAAACAGATTTTCAATAAAAGAACAGAAAAGATACAATGGAAAATACAAACATTACACAAAGATTTTCCCCTAGAAACCCAAACCAGGAAAACCAACATATTATATATTCATTCATTATGATAGATTGTTTACAATACAATATACATATAGGAACCATCGGCATCCAATAACCTAACCCAATGACCTAGATTAGTCAACAACCATAATTCCTTAACCGGAGATAGAAAACCATCAGCAAAAACCATGTGACGAAAAAACGCCCAACAATGGACACAAAAATCGAGGTGACATGAAAAACAAGGCAAAAATGAGACGTGTTTCCCAAGGAAAAAAAATTCTTGGGGGCGCTGCCACCGAACCCCCTTGCAAGGGGACTATCACCCCCCGACACAACGTAGCATCCACTACAGCGAGTCGTGCAAAGAATATAACACATACCCAACATTCTCCCACTTGTTGTTTTCTTTGCATACAGGGGGTTACATAGTCAACAATCCAGGGCAGTAATGCCCATAGATCCTCTACACCAAGAGAAGTTCTCAGTGCTCACTGTAACACCCTGTTTCCCCCAATTTGTAATTAATCATAAAATAGGAATTTCCATGCTAATGCATGAGGAAAATGTAAATGTATTATTGTTTGAGTTGTGAATAACTGACTGTGGGGGTGAAGCCTTGAAAGTACTGGCCATGATATCACTAGAGGAAGAATGTGAAAACTATACAAGAGAGTTCATATATCAAATAACCCCAAATCTCCCTTGATAAGGATGACAAACCTCCTTCAAATCCCAAGGAAAGAGAAATCAGTTAATGAGGCAAGGACCGGTAGTTGAACTACCAACCACCCCCATGAATGGGAGCATGGTCTAGCTGCAGGAAGTCATCCTAAAGTACCGCAGGGTCTGACAGACCAGGCGGACCCGAGCTTCCTTCTGACGGAAGGAAGGTGACAATTATACACACGGAGGCAGCAAGAGGGGGAGACACCAAAGGATGGTGGAAGCTCCCAAGGGAGAGGCACGAAGCTCTCCATCGAATCACGAATAGAAGGCCGCGAGCTTGATTTCGAAGAGCATCTGAGAAACCTCGTTGAGGCCACAACCGAGTGACAAAGCTCCGAGTTGCAGAAAGTAGGACCCGAACAGAAGCTGAAATGGAGAGAGAGAACCCTCGAGAACTGTGAGAATTCCCAGGTGATATCATGGCTTGGCACGGGGTTGGCCAGAGTACTAAGAATGAATGCCTCTGAGCCTATGGTCGGGTGGAAGGATGAACACCCACGGTCAGTTGGTTGGCGGCAACCTGTAATGGATAAGTGATTTCCTATCCTGTGTAATTTAGTTGTAACTGTGTATGAATTGGTTCAACTGTGCATGCTTTCAGGAATGTTAATGAATGCTTAATGGATATATTGTATCCCTTCTATCTCTGCTTGGTTGTATAATTAGGCAAGTAAGGAATTATATGGGTCGGACATGACCTGTTCTCATAAATTCTTGAGTCCTGTAACGTCTTAAGCTAGAGCCACGAACCATGAGCTCATTGACCTTAGGTGTAGTTGCATGTATGATGGTTTACTCATCTAGTCGATCTGAGCCCCTTGGAGGACGGAGTTTGTTAAGCTCATGAGAGGTAGTGTCGATATGCACAGGTTCTCTGCGATCAAATAGAACCCCAGAACCCCTTGATGAAGAAGTGCAATAGTTGTGCTGAAGACTCTTCTAAGAGTCAAATCCAGGAGAAAGAGTGCAAAGTTCTCAAGTCCTTCATAGTTGACGAAGCTCAGGAAGGATAGCGAGTTTCAAATACCGAAAGAAAGTACCCTTACGTTTTCTAGATGGACAGAGGAGATCCTTTCGAAGGATCTAAGGTCTGTCATGACCATTAGATTGGAGGAAGGAACGTAGGCATTAATGCCTCAACCCCTTTTAACCTTCACAAGTAGCGAAGGAATCAGGACCGTAGATCCCAAGATCCATGGGAGGACCGTCCATTTGTAGACGACACGTGGCTGTCGGTCGGCGTTTTGGCACCCAGGAAACCCAAGGGCAAGACCCCTGGTCTTCGCAAGTCGTGAAATCTCGGTATGTGAAATCCCGAAGCGGTGTAGTGTGAATCAATTTCGGTGTTTCGGCACCCGGGAAACCCAAGGGTATGAACCCTTGTCTTCGCAAGTTGTGAAATCCCGGTACGCGAAATCTCGGTATGTGA
Organism: Picea engelmannii; assembly: GCA_009831015.1. Lineage (NCBI taxonomy): Eukaryota > Viridiplantae > Streptophyta > Pinopsida > Pinales > Pinaceae > Picea > Picea engelmannii. The sequence continues at coordinate 245,093 of ML810123.1, forward strand.
AACTCCGAGTCGGCTTAGTGTGAATAGGAATTCAGGGTTTGAAAAGGGAAGGGGACGACAGTTTGTTGTTCTCTTGAGTCCCGAAAGCCGAAGGCTCGGGTGGACAAGTGGCACATCCCAGAGGTAGGAGCCACGTGGATGACAAGTGGTACATCCCAGAACAAGGGTCATGTGGAGGTGACAGGTGGCGTGTTCTTGTCACAGGGAAGGAGTCAACACCCCGTTGACCTATATCGTGTTTTGTGGTTCGGCATTCTAAAAGGTAAGGAACACTTGCAACGGGAATTGCGACGTCGCGAAACCCGAAAGAGATAGGCGATGAGACTTGCGTCTTAGCCGGAGGTCACATGACACCGAGACAAAGGTGGAGCCGAATACCTTAGCCCATTTCATATTTCAGGGTTTGAAGAGTCGAAAGACTCGACTCTCTTGCATTACGAACTCTCGGTTACCGAAATATCGATACGGCCAGGATCGTTGGATCAGGGGGAGACTCGTAGCTATCAATCTCCTCGAAGGTAATATTTTGGGTTTCAGGGTTTGCAGAGTCGAAAGACTTGACTCGATTGTATCGTGAAGTCGCGAAATGCGAAAAGGCACCTAGTTTGTTTGGCCTATTGTCATAACCAATGATCACATGGAGGTGAACAAGGGAAGAACTAGCCTGCGCTAGGCTCCCGTAGGACTTTGGGGATTCTGTCCCTCAAGAAGAGGCGAAAAACTTATTATGCCGTAGTGGGTGTGTGAAAAATTGGTATCAATAACTAGTCTGCGCTAGGCCCCCATAGGACTTCAGGGATTTTGTCCCTCGAGAAGAGGCGAAAAACTTATTATGTGGTAGTGGGTGTGTGACACTCACAGATTTTGTTAATGAATCTACAACATTATTCAAAGTTTCCACCTTCATCGGCAACACTTTCTTTTCTTCAACCATGTCTCTCACAAAGTGATATTCAATATCAATATGTTTTGTCTTTGAATGATAAGTCGGGTTCTTCGCTAGAAAAAATGCACTATGACTGTCGCCATCTATCCTTAAAGCGTGTTGTACCAACCCAATACCTGAACACAATATTTTTAACCATATTTCTTCCTTACTTGCATGATTGGTTTCCATGTATTCAACTTTTGTATTTGAAAGTGTCACTGCAACATGTCTTTTTCTCATCCAATTGATTGTTCCTCGAAACAGGTTAAACACAAACCCGCTTGTAGATCTCCTACGATCCATATCTCCATCCCAGTCTGCATCCACAAAACCATGTATTTCCAACACTTTGTCCAATCCTGGTTTTCCTTGGTAGCACAATCCATAGCTAGCAGTGCCACGCAAATACCTGAAAACCCTTTTACTGTTGTCCAATGCTCCTTCCCTAGTTTTGACATGTACCTGCTCAAAACTCCTATTGCATGCGCAATGTTTGGTCTATTACAGACCATTTCATACATCAAACTACCAATTTCACTTGTATATGTAACACGATACATGTCCTCATCCTTTTCCTGTGTCTTGGGACACTGATCTGTAGATAACTTTACACCAATAGGAATAGTAACCTTGATCGGTTTACATTCTTGCATATTAAACCTCTGCAATATTGTCTCAACATATTTTCTCTTATTTAACCAGAGTTTCCTATTTTTCCAATCTCTTTTAATTTCCATGCCAAAAATGAAATTTGCAGCATCGAGATCCTTCATGTTAAATTTATAGGATAGCTGAGTTTTCACATCCTGGATAATCTCCTTGTTGTTTCCTATCACCAACATTTCATCCACATACAAGACCAAATAAATCAAATGATCATCAATTAATTTAAAATACACACAATGATCCTCTTTGCTTCTTGTGAAGCCAAGTCCCAGCATATAAGTATCAAATTTTTGATACCACATCCTTGGTGATTGTTTTAAAATATACAGGGACTTTTTCATCTTGCATACCATCTCCTTGTTTCCCTTCACAGCAAAGCCTTCTGGCTACTTCATATAGATTTCTTCTTCCAAATCCCCATGTAGTAATTTTGTCTTCACATCCATATGTTCTACTTCAAAATCAAATGCAATAGCAATATATAACATAAATATTGTAGAAGTTAACTTGGAAACATGAGAAAAAATCTCACCAAAATCAATTCTCTCAACCTGGGAATAACCCTTTGCTACTAACCAAGCTTTGTATTTATCCACTTTGCCTTTTGCATTCATTTTCTTTTTAAATACCCATTTGTTGCCAATGGGATTTCTTCCAGTTGGAAACTCCACTAGATCTCAAGCCTCATTCTTATCCAAGGTTGCCATTTCTTCATCCATGTCATTTTTCCAGAGTTTTCCATCCACTTCCTCCCTGACAGTTCTAGAATCATCATCAGTAATAGACAAAGAAAAAATTGTATGGAAATTAGATGGAGTATACCTTTCTGGTAGCCTTCTCTCTTGAACCAATCTCCTAAATACTAGAGTATGAGGATCTTCTTCTTCTGATTCATGTTCTTCTGTAGAGACTGATTCATCATCCTTTAAATCAAACTTTATTTTCTCTGGTTTTTCCTTAATTGGTAGGACTTATTATTTAACAACATCCTTCATTTCTCTAAATACCAAATCTCGTCTATATAAAACCTTCTTAGTTTCTGGGTTTCAAATCTTATAACCTTTGAGACCATCTTTATACCCAATAAAGATACGCTTTTCAACCTTCTTTTCTATCTTACTCTTGTTTTCCTTTGGAACATGAACATAGGCCTCACAGCCAAATACCTTGAGATGTGTTAGAGAAGGTTTCTTACCAGTCCATACATCTTTTAGAGTCTTTTCATTCAGTTTTGATGAGGGTGATTTGTTGACCAGGTAACATGTAGTACCCACTGCCTCTACCCAAAATTATTTCCCTAACACGACACCATTGAGCATGTGCCTTGATTTTGCCATCAGCATCTTGTTCATCCTTTCTGCAACTACATTCTTATGAGGTGTATATGGAGTATTCTTCTGCCTTGCTATACTAAACTTCTTACATAATTATTCAAATTCATTCCCGCATAACTCTCTTCCATTATATGTCCTCAACACCTTAATTATTTTCTCTGTTTGATTCTCAACAAGAGCCTTAAACTCTTTTAACTTGTCAAAGATTTCATATTTCTTCCTTAGGAAATATATCCAAGTATTCCTCGAGAAGTCATCTATAAATGAGACATAGTACACAGATTTTCCCAATGATGGAACCGACACAGGTCCAAACACATCACTATGAACTAGTTGTAAAATTCCTTCTGCCCTTGTTGCACCAGAGGGGAATCTTACCTGATTCTGCTTCACATACACACAATGTTCATAGAAATCAAAATCCAGAGAATAGTTAGAAATACCTTCAACCATACCTTTACCATGTAGCAGTCGAAGACCCTTCTCTTCGATATGCCCTAGTATTTGATGCCACAACATAACCTTTTCTCCAGAGACTATAGGAGCTCTTTCTTCTTCAACTCCAATATCAGGAACAATGGAACTATTACACCCATCACTAATAGTGCTTCCTTGCATCTTATACAGAGTTCCAAGTTGAACTTCCTTTAGCAACACCATTTCTCCTCGAACCATCCTACAGGTTTCCTTTTCAAATATTGTTTTTACCCCTGCATTGTCCATTTTGATTACATAAATCAAATTTATGGCCAATCCTGGGATGTGCAGAATACCAGGTAGTGTTCTAATCCTTCCATCTATGAGCCTAAATTTCACTTTTCCTCGTCCTATGAGTTTGGTTGTCGAGTTGTCACCAAGGAAAATATTACCTCCATCATACCTTTCATATTCACATAACCACTCCCTGTGGAGAGTCATATGAAAGGATGCACCTGATTCAACCAAGCATGCCTCATGATCTGCATGTGTGCTTGAAGAATCCAAGTACACATCCCCTCCTTCTTCCTTGGAGGTCTTTTCTTTTGTTGAAGGAACTTCTTTAGATCCCTTTGTTTTCTCAACTTTGGATCTACATTTCTTCTTGTATTGCCCTTCTTTTCCACATCTCCAGCATACCTTTACAAAATTTCTGGGAGATTTATATCTACCCTTAGAATTAGATCGCCCACTTGAGGACTTAGATATCTTTCTTTCCTCGAAGAATCCTCTTGCAAATAGTGCATTTGTGCTCTGTCCTTCCATGTTCTTTTGTCTCATCTCCTATAGGTAAGGATGAGACCACTTCATCAAACTTCAAGCAAGTTATATTACTACCTATGGCCATGACCAAACTATCCCATGAGTCTGGTAAAGAGAATAGTGAATTGATGCACTTATCTTCATCTCAAATCTTAATATCAACAGATACTAACTGACTTACAACAGTATTGAAGGAATTCAAATGCTCTGCCACCAAGTCTCCATATCTCATCTTCAAGTTATACAGCTTCTTTCTCAGGAATAGTTTATTTACTAGGGACTTAGACTGATACAACTTCCCCAACTTATCCCATAAATCCTTGTTTGTATCTTCCTCTGACACATTCAGTAATATTGAATCTGAGAGACACAGTCAGATTGTGCTCTTTGCCTTCTGATCCAACTTTTTCCAATCATTTGTTGAATTTCATGTAGGTGTAGTACCTGGATCCACCACAATCCATTGATCTATGTCCACCAAAAAATATTCCATCTTGAGCTTCCACAACTCAAAAAATTTCTCATTAAACTTCTCGATCTCCATTTTCGAACTGATCGCCATTTCTCTTCACATGAAGAATCAATACTGTGTATCTCCCACTATAACAAGGCTTATCACAGTCCCGAGCCAAACCCTTGACCACAAAGGCATCCCCCTTAATCCAACAAAGCTCTGATACCAAATGTAGATTTTAACCTTGTACAATAATTTACTACGAACATATTTTGAATAAAAGAACAGAAAAGATAAAATGGAAAATACAAACATTACACAGATATTTTTCCCCTGGAAACCCAAACTGGGAAAACCAGCATATTCTATATTCATTCATTATGATACATTTTTTACAATACAATATACATGTAAGAGCCAGCGGCATCCAAAACCCTAACCCAATGACCTGGATTAGTCAACAACCCTAATTCCTTAACCGAAAATAGAAAATCGTCGGCAAAAACCATGTACCGAAAAACCGCCCAACAATGGAAACGAAAATCGAGGCGACACAAAAACGAGTCAAAAATGCGACATGTTTCTCGAGGAAAAAAATCATTCTCAGGGGCCCTACCCTCGAACCCCTGTGCAGGAGGACTGTCGCCCCTCGCGCATCTGACACAACATAGTAGGCATTGTTAGCACTCTGTAAATTTTGTCCGGTTGATAGAAAAATGACAGAGGTAACTATTTCAACCAGCTTTAGAGATGGGCACTAGCCTACTCAACTTAGAGAGGGCTCTCTCATGTCACTTGATATTTCTTTGGAAATCATTGGCTAGATTTGGTTTTTTTTTGGGGGTATTATAAAGTTGTTGAAGAAGTGGGGGTGACATTTGGGCTATGGAGTCAAAAATAAATAATGCAGTGGCGGGTCATTAGAACTATCTAGAGGAGAAAGGCTAAGTGAGGCAATGAGTCTGAGTTTTCAAATTGAAATTTGCATGGCAAAAGAAGAAAAAGGAAAACACATAACTGCTTCAAAACATATTAAAATGAATTCTAAAATAGTTGAGAAGATAATCACATGAATTTAAATTGCTAATTCTAGGACATCATCAGACGAATTCCAGACTTTTAACTCTCCAATTTAAAAGAGGAAATTGCAAATGGAATTTTAAATACACAAGAAACACACACTATGAAAGAAGACATAACTCATATCATAGCCAACTAGAATATTTTCATAAACAATTCAAAAATTTCTTCTACATCATTTATTCGATTTAGCTCCATGATTTTACAAAGTCTACCTACAACGAGGGCAGGTCCCCTCCTCCTTTTCTTTTTATCCTAGGGATGATATATATAGAAAATTTACATGCGGGATTCAAAACGACTCAACTTCCCCACAGTCTAAAGATAGAGATCATTTACACAAAATAGTAACACATCATAGCTATTCTCCTACTTTACAAGGAGCATTATAAATAGGTCTAACATATCTGAGGCTTTTTCATTGAACACCATATGTCCAAAATTTTCTGAAACGTACTCATTTCAACCTGAGAACTTATTCCAGCCTGGAGATTTCTTCTTTCAGGGTGTTCAACCAGACTGGTTGATTTTCCCCAATGCTTTCTACCATCTCACCTCTGACTCCTATATTATGTTGCTTGCTCTGCTTCCCCCTTTATTCTTGTTTGTAGTGCTTCTCCATGTGTCCATTGATGATTAAATCCCTCGTGATAGGATTTAGTCTGACCTCTGATTCTGGTTCTCTCGCAGGGTCAGTATGGAATTTGTTTGCCAGTATCTCTGCAATTGACTTCTCTTTCTTACTCGTTGATGGATTTGTCATCAGCCTGGTCCATGTCTCCCATTTTTGTAGAAAACATGATTTTTGTCTTCCTGGACTTGTTAATTACCTCGTTCTGAATGAAATGTTGATTGCTCAAACGAGATAAATTTATCTATAATTTTGAGGACGGTTGTCATTGAGTGTTTAATAATAGACTGTGACGACAGTACTTGTCTGAATTCCAGCCTATCACACTCGGTTGTCAGCTTCAAAATGATAAGCCTCCGGATTTTCCTTCTGGCAGCACTTACCTAACGTTTCACGACGTAAATTACTTGAGAAACGGTACTGATGTGACCGAATAAGTCGTTAACTCTCCCCTTTTCATACGCAATCTGTGGGAATGACACATATCGAATGATTTTTCGACACATGACATCAGGGGTTATAGAAAGTGGTTTTAAGTAGACCGCTTTTTGCCCCGATGTGCTACTGAGGGCGCCACACGTCCATGAATGAAACCACAATATTTTTCCTCGTCCCGCCTTCACATAATTAAACTTTGTGCTATTTCTTCACCCGATATGGATCTCGATCGTTGATCTGGGCCACCTCGAAATCTATAGTCTACCTGTTCTTTCTTTTCGCGCCTCTGCTATACTTGTCCAATGCTTCCATATGTGACCTGGTCCTCCAAATCACGCCATGTCTCTACACTGCTTTAGTCCTCTGCTAAATCTGAAACTCGTATTTCATGTATAATTTTTATGGTGATAATGCTATCCTCCATGTGAGGTAGCAAAGAACTGTAGACCTAGTGCCTTATTCATTGGGTTGCTTTTCAAAACAAGTGTGTGTACTCTATTATGTCTTGGAGACTGAGCATTAATTTTTAAAACCAAACTTTGCACACTACTCTCAACTAGATATTGAACAAAAATACCACATACTACTGAAAATTAAAAAAGGAATGCTTGACCAACAAGCTTATTCGCACACTCCTACCTACCCTAACTGCTGAAGCGAACTGAAAAATCAAGTGAAATCATAATGCCAATGAAGCCATGACAACATTTTATCCATTGTTTTCTCTCTTTGCACTTGCTTGTACCGAAGATTTTTTGATAATTCATTCAAAATTCCATTCATAAATTCAAATCTCAAAAAATCAAGGACACTTGGACTGCTTACTTCCTCCAATAAAACTGCAAATGGATCTTCTAAAATATGCACAAAACAACTATCCCATTTCACCCCTCCCACCGCACTCTTGTTTTTATGCATTTTAACCTGTTGATTGCCATCGTGAAGCTGACAGGTTTGTTGAGAAGTCTAGAAATAATAGTTTCTTGAAACACAAGACAACCATGGTTGAAGAACATTGTCTGGTGTAAAGCGACCCATACTTAATAAAGGCACCGGTTCTTCACTCCCTTCATCCTTAAGCTTGCAACCCACTATCCTATGTAGATCTTGATTATAAAAAATTTCCATATAACGTGCCATGGAATGTTACACCTCAAAATCACTTACTTCACAAGTGTCGCAAGTGTCGTCATTAGTGTCACAAGTGTCGCATATTGACCACAAGTGTATAAGTGTTGCTGACATCATACTACCTTCTTTCCTATGTCATGCCTCCAACAACATGACAGGGACACTTAGGACACCTCAAATATTAGTTGTGAAGAGGAGGAATCAGTCTAATAGAAATGCAAGTCTCTTGCTATTGGAAGGACCACTAAAAATTGAGTTTCAGGGAGGAGCGCTCCCCTATACATTGTCAAGGAGCATTATAACGCTCTGTCCACCCTTCTGGGGAGCATTATAACACCAGTGCTTGCTTTCCTTCTCTTGGGGAGCGCTATAACGCTCTGATGCCCCTTTTGGGGGAGCGCTACCTATTCTAGGCGAAAATTGGTTTGTTGAGAAGAATGAGGGAAATATCCCCTCAACATCTGAAGGCAGTTGGATTTGAATCCTTGGTCAAGCCATGATCTTAGGGTAGATCCATAACTAAAGGAGGAAAATCCTCAACTTACCCCAAAGATATCTCAAGTAGTTGGGCCTCTCCAAGCCTATTTAAACAGGCCTTCTCATGGTGAAACAAAAGAAAAAAGTATTGTGAAGAATCCAACCTATGATCTCATGAAGAAGGTGTCTTTCAGAACATCAGCATTCGATGTGTGAACTGTTTGAGCAAGGGTTCGGACGAGGAAGGCTTGACGAAGCTGCTACACTCACATCTATGGTTGTAAGCATTCTTCGTTGGTGTTCTCTTTAATATAATATGCTTGGCATGTTTATTTCAAATATGTGTTTGATATCACATGAATTTGTCTCTAATAGATAGGTCTATTTTGAACTAATCTCAGTAGAGTAGGAAGTTGTTCGTACTTTTGTTTGTCTACAGGGCTTATCGAGGAGCGTAATATTGAAGCTCAACTCGGACCCTGCAGGGACAAACACCGGTAAAAGGTACTTCTTTTCTCCTTCCTCCTCACACATTAGTTTATCTAGATCTAAAAGGAAGTCAATGTCCATGATAAGCATCTTCTGTCTTAGGATTTAAGATTCTAGCTCTCAAGAGGAGATCTACCTGTCCGCAGGGAGATTTTCCTTCAACAGAAATTGGCGACTCCACTTGGGACGACTCGAAACTTTTTAGTTTTGGTTTTCCTCATAGACATTGTCTTTCCCTTTGTTCTTCTTAGACCTTGTTCACCTCGTATGCTTGATTTCATATGTTGATTGAATCCTTATTCCATCACACATACTCAGAATGCCAAAGTTCAACTGAGTTTTAGGGTTTTTTGGACATTATTCTGGGTTTTAGGACACCAGCACTCCCCTACCTTGTTATCAGGGCACCAGTGCTCCCTGAAGGCCTTAGACAGAGTGTTATAATGCCCTGGTGCCCCTCACACTAGAGCGTCGGCCTCTCTTTGCAAAAAATCCTTTCCAAAATTGTTTTTTTCTGAAGACTAGTCTCTATTTTTTCACTTGTTGAGCTTCTTTGTGATTCAATGCTTCTTCCTATTGACCTTTGACATCCTTACTTCTGAGAAATAAGAACTTTGTTGTTCAGATTTGGTGGCCTTCTTCCTTCTTTTGAGGTTTTTCTGCTGTCAAGAACTTGGGACCAATCCACTGCTTTCTTCTCTCTTATCCGACTGAGCAGGAACTCTGGTGAAGGGCATCAGAAATCTGTGAATCATCTCATTTGGTTTTTTTTAGTTCATTGTTCTTGAACATCTCTTTTTTTTGTGAATTGCTTGATTTTCTTTGTTATCTTTTGTTTTCTTTTGCTTCTTGTTTCAATCATAGCAAGAGGGTGTGTTGTTTGTGCGAAATTTTCTTATGCTTGTCTGAATCTCCTTGATCTGAAAGGGTAGTTGGCAAGAGAAGTTTTTGCATTAAATTAATCTTCATTCGCATACAAATGACAAAAAATACATCTTAGTGATTGGTTTGCATATTAGAAGGTGTTTCTGAAAATGTTTTAGCATTGCATTGGTTTCGATTGAGAACCAATTGATTGAGGACATTCCATATTAGTGTTTTGATAGTGAAAACAACTCTTTCTCTTTCCCTTAAATAGGCGTTCATTGAAAAGAAACAATTGCTTATCATCTTTCAAGCATTTTTTGGAAATTTGAGTCATCATTCCATCAGTTTCACTTTCATACACCCTTTGAGTAAAGAACAACTGTAAAATGAATGCTAATTAAAAATTATCTAGAACATTTTTTGTTTTTAGGATCTTCCACCAACAATAGACTAGGGTTAGCACTTTGGATTAGGCTATGAGTACAACTCTCCAAAGTTTTCAAAACAAACATTAGCATCCTGAGCTAGGGAGAGTCAAATCCAATTGTTGTATTGGTTTTCTGGGATCCCCCTCTCACACTAGGGTTACACACGAGGTCGCATTTGAGTGAATTATGGAGATTATCCCTCCGTGGTTCAACTGTTTGTAGTGGTCAAATCGTATATTGGGGGTCACTTGAAGGTATACCCATGATTATGTGTGGGATCCTCTCAAGTTGATTTCGGACTTGTTATCCTACCCATATGTTTCAGATCGGACTGTCGATTGTACCCACCCAGGGACTCACTGCGAATTGGTGTCTTTAGTTGCCATAATCTTTAGGTACTTACACAAGGTGACAGTGAAGGGAAGTCTCACTGTACCTGGAATAGACATTGGTCAAACTCACTCGGGCTCCTTGGAGGGTAAATCCACAATTACTGCATGGAAGCTTGCACCAAGTTTAAAGTTCGTTAAGCAGGTCACCATTGTAACTATTCCACCATATCCTAGCCCCTTCTCAACTTGATCACACGACGTTGGATTTCATCACTAACTAGTATGATCATCGAGAGAAGTTTTGTTTTCTTGGTTGATTCCTAGATTTTATTAGCGTATGTTGTTTCTTTTTGTTCGTCGGCCCTAGTTTTTCAGTGTGTTCTGTTATTCTCCACAATTGAGCCTATAGACGATAAAGGTCTTCGTCGATCACGTAGGATGCAAGGGCTGCCTCCAAAGGGCTATCAACCCTTACCTCCCAACCCTCCAGAAGACAACTACAGTAGAGAGGTAGAAAATCAATCTGACGCTGGAAGTGTTATTGCTCCTCCATTAGATAACTCAGAAGGTGCTTTGGTCACGGTTGAAAATCTCACTACATATGTGTTGGTAACTCCTCTCGAACCACTTTTGGTTCGTTTAGACTCCCTTGGAAACATCACAGACGAAGAGATCCCATGATTACCGGAGAGGATTTTTACCGAAACATATATGGGATCCACAGAACCAATATTTGGTGATGAGTATAGGACTCTTGTTCGTCCTAGCACCGCAGTAGATACCAATCCCAAACCTGTTCATTATCTATGGAAGAATTCATCGGGACGCGATCTCTATGAACATTTTGAATCCTTTCGACAGCCCTTTCATCCTCATGACCCTCCTAGTGAAACAGGACCATCCAGTCAAACCATGAATCACCCAGTCGATCAGGTTATTAACCCTACTGTTACACCAGCACAAGTCCATCCTAATGCTAGACTCATCACCTCTACTCATCTCCAAAGCACTTCAATCTCTACCCCTGTTTCTACAAGGTTTTACTCTACAGCTCCACATGTTCCACACAATCCTGCTGGGACATCTTCTCACCCGAGAATGCAGACCCCTGCTGGCCAAACACAATCGGCTGGAGGGAAACCACCATCTAAAGTACCATTCCCTCCTGGAGGACTACCTTTCCATGGTGGGCCTACCCCTCCCGATGGACAACCTCCTTTTCATGCTCCTCCTAGAGGGAACCCTCTATTTTCTAGTCATACCCCAGTTGTAAATCCATCGCTCACAGGGGGGAAACCTTCGTTTACTGGAAACCCTTCACAATCCTGGGGAGTATCTTCATGAGGCACTTTCATTCAACCTCAGATTGGGGGGCACTCATCTCATAATCCACTAGGAGGAGTATCAAATCATGTTCCTTCCTGAACATCTTACGGACAACCTTATCCAGGCGGCATCCCAAACACCACCTGGAGTTCTCCGGGACCACAGTCTTATCCTCCTCATGGGTATAATGTGTATCCACCTCCAGGATCTAATCCTTACCATTTTCAAGGGAAAAATGTTTATCCTCCTCATGGGCAAGCATATCCCCTAGCCTATAATGCTCAGAACCCATCGGGTTATGCAAATGTTTCTCATCCACCATCGAATCCTATTTATCCTGGCCAGCAACAACCGTATGTAGGAGGACCTGCTGGTTACAAATATCCACCTGACCCATTTTATGGTCCTACTAGTGTTCCTATGCCACACCAGTATCATCCACAAATTAACCGACAGCTACCTTTCCTTGCGACTTTGGATCTCCCAGACTTGTCTCGGTTAACTAATGATCCTATTTTTCATTCATCGGTTTGGCCAGTCATTCCAGCTAAACTTCCTTATGATATTCCAAAATTTGATGGAAAATCTAGTGAAGATCCAAACAACCATGTGATGACTTTCCATTTGTGGTGTTCATCAAACTCCCTCATGGATGATTCTATACGTTTGCGTCTTTTCCAGCGAACACTTACTGGCTCGGCAGAAAAGTGGTATATTGAACTACCACGTGCTTCTTTTCATGATTTCAATTCCCTCGCCATGTCTTTCCTCACGCACTTTCAACTGCCTATTCACTACGAGACGGGTAATGAACTCTTGACATCCCTTCATCAAACAAACTCCGTGCATATCTCTGACCATATTCATGAGTGGAGGCGACGACGAAGGATGATCAAGACAATCATTCATGACATATTATTGGCGGAATGGTTTACTAAATCACTTTTACCCCCGATCGCTCACGATGTCGCTATGGGTGGCGCGGTCACAGAGGAACAAGCCATCGCTCGGGCTCAGTATTTAGATTTGGTTTATTCCCAATCTGGTACTTTGTATGATTTTCTTCTGAATGTTGCTCGAGATAATACCGATCCATCTAAGCCGTCATCCTCATCTCATGCGGATGGTGTTATTGGTTCCATCAAAAATCAATCTTTTTCCCAATCGACGACACTCTCCTCTACCTCCCCCCAAACTTAGATCTCTGAGATGAATGCAGTTCAATCTTCCCCTTCACAACAATCTGGAGGTAAGAAGAAGACAAAGAATAAATCAAAAAATAACAATGAACAACCAAAAAATCAAACACCTGCTACCGAAAAGAAAATTCTAGCGATCCTCATGATCCACCCTACTGCTGACATCATACTGCCTTCTTGCATATGTCATGCCTCCAACAACATGACAGGGACACTTAGGACACCTCAAAGATTAGTTGTGAAAAGGAGGAATCGGTCTACTAGAAATGAAAGTCTCTTGCTATTGGAAGGACCACTAAAAATTGAGTTTCAGGGAGGAGCGCTCCCTTATACATTGTCAGGGAACATTATAATGCTCTGTCCAGCCTTCTAGGGGAGTGTTATAACACCAGTGCTTGCTTTCGTTCTCTTGGGGAGTGCTATAATGCTCTGATGCCCCTTTTGGGGGAGCACTACCTATTCTAGGCGAAAATTGGTTTATTGAGAAGAATGAGGGAAATATCCCCTCAATATCTGAAGGCAGTTGGATTCAAATCCTTGGTCAAGCCATGATCTTAGGGTAGACCCATAACTAAAGGAGGAAAATCCTCAACTTACCCCAAATATATCTCAAGTAGTTGGGCCTCTCCAAGCCTATTTAAACAGGCCTTCTCATGGTGAAACAAAAGAAGAAAGTATTGTGAAGCATCCAACCTATGATCTCATGAAGAAAGTGTCTTTCGGAACATCAGCATTCGGTGTGTGGACTGTTTGAGCAAGGGTTCGGACGAGGAAGGCTTGACGAAGTTGATACACTCACATCTATGGCTATAAGCATTCTTCGTTGGTGTTCTCTTTAATATAATATGCTTGGCCTGTTTCTTTCAAATCTGTGTTTGATCTCACATGAATTTGTCTCTAATAGATAGGTCTATTTTGAAATAATCTCAGTAGAGTAGGAAGTTGTTCATACTTTTTTTTGTCTACAAGGCTTATCGAGGAGCGTAAGATTGGAGCTCAACTCGGATCGTGCAGGGACAAACACCGGTAAAAGGTACTTCTTTTCTCCTTCCTCCTCACACATTAGTTTATCTAGATCTAAAAGGAAGTCAGTGTCCATGATAAGAATCTTCTGTCTTAGGAGTTAAGATTCTAGCTCTCAAGAGGAGATATGGTGTAGGCAAGACGGTGGCTAATTTGAAAAGGTACTGCTATTGGCCTAAAATGAATGAAAGTGTTTCAAGATATGTTCAAGGATGTTCGTTATGTGCCACAAGCAAACCTAACAATTGAAAGTTTGGTTTGTATACTCCACTTCTGGTTCCTTCTCGTCCTTGGGAAAGTATTTCTATGGACTTTGTAGGAGGTCTACCTATGTCTAAAAGAAATCATGATTATCTTTATGTTGTGGTTGATCGATTTAGAAAAATGTGTATTTTGATGCCTTGTAAGAAGCAAGTTACAGCTAAACAAATGGCACAAATGTTCTTTTAGAATGTTTGCGTACATTTTGGATTTCCTAAACCCATTATTTCTGATTGAGATTCTCGATTTATTCGGAGCCTTTGGTCAAGTTTATGGGAACTCATGGACACCAAACTAAAAAAGAGCACAACTTTTCATCTGCAAACTGATGGACAGACAGAAGTGGTAAATAGAATAGTGGTACATCTTCTCTGTGGTTATTGCAGCAAGAATCCTAAACTTTGGGATGAGCATTTACACTACATTCAACATGCTTACAATCGAGCTAAGCACTCTTCAACTCAAACATCGCCCTTTGAAGAATGTTTTGGCTATTTGCCCAAATCTCCTTTAGATTTTATCTTTGGGAAAGATATCTCTATTGATGGTCAATATGACATTGATAGGGCAGAAAAGTTCATTGAACAAATTTAGTCGATACATCAAATGGTACAAGAACAGTTGGAAAAGAGTCAATCCAAGTACAAGACAAGACATGACAAGCATCGTGTTGATCATAGTTTCCAAGTTGGAGATGAAGTTTGGATTTACATTAGTAAGAAGAGGCTTAAAGGAGAAGGTAAAAAACTGAAACCAATTCGATATGGTCCTTTCAAGATTCTTGACAAGATTGGTAACAATGCCTTCCGTTTAGATTTGCCTCCTTATATGCAAATGTATGCAGTTGTT
>ML810123.1:271992-283117 GCA_009831015.1 Picea engelmannii
GTGGTGGAGAAGCACCATTCCCTCCATTTCCATTTGGAGTTTTATCACCACTGTCTCCCTTGTGCTTTGAAGGGTTGGAGCCTTCACCTTGCAACCTTGTATTCCTTTCTTCCATCAAGACTTTCATCATTTCTCTCATTTCCCATGAAATCCTTTCTGAGATCTTCATACTCTGTAGGAATATGTTCATGACTCTCTTCATGAGCCATACTTGGTGAATGCCTCCTTGAAGCTTGAGGTGATGGTATAATTTTTCTTCTTGAAGGATGAGAACTTGGATCTACAAGTTGACCTTCTCCTTTTGTGAGTTCCAACCTTGTGAGCATCAGAAAACAAAACACTTGCAAATAATCAAGCCTTCAAAAACCTAAGCTCTGATACCAACTTGATCTAAAAATGATAAAGACTTGTATTCTTGAAAATATTTGCAAGTTTTAATTCAAGTGTTCTTATGCAAATGGATCAATTTGCAAACACAACTTTTATAGAAATTACACATTCAAGATGCATATAATCAGCAGCAAATAACAATGAACAGAAAACACATAACACAGCAAATGATAAAGGAGTTCACCCCTCTCTTGGGCTACATCTCCTGGTCCAGCTTCCAATGGATCTTTTGAATTATTTGCTCAAAGTGATAAAATATGTACTTTACAATGCTTAAAATTCCAAATATATGGCTCCAATGGCTTCAGAACGTCCAAAAACCTCTAGCTAGGCTTTTTCAGCACCTGGTTTGGCCAAAAATTGAAGAAGATAGGCTTCCTGGAAGTTCCCCTTCAAACTTGTTGTCTCTGAATCACCAAAATGCACCTTTGTGTCCTCAACCTAGCCTCTATGCTCATATTTGTGTTAAAACCTAGCACCGGGCACAACCGCAAAACGATGCAAACTGTAGGACGGTTAGGGCGTGCCTAGCCCCTAACCGCAAAAATCGTGGACATATGGGTCACCATGTGACCGCGCGCACATACAAAAAGGTCCAAGGTTTAAACTTGTAGAAACGTGCCAAGTGTCAAGCACGCGGGCTCCGTTTTCATTTGAAAAATGCATGCAGCAATGGTTATATGGTGGCTATATGTGATCGGGGGTCGGGGCTAAGCCCCAGCCCGGACCGCGCCCCAAATCACAACATAATTCAATTTAAATAAATTTTAAACCATATATATGTTAAGAATCAATGGTGGGCGTGCCAGTTGGGCGGCCCTTCCCAAGGCTCTTCCCCTGCCTGGAGGTCACGGGGTCGAGTCCTACCAACTACACAAATTTTAAACCATAGCCAAGGTGACACGTGGCGGCCCTTGTTTGGAACACGTGTCACCAATCCATTCGCCATCAATGCCACGTGTCAAGAAACGATTTATCGTCCAATTTCCAACCAACACCTGCCATGTGTCACATGGCCCTGCCAACTCAGCATCTGCCACATTTCGTATGGCCCTGCCATGTCAGCATCCGTACGGACTGTACAGTCAGCACATTTTTTTTTTCCTGTTTGACGATTTGACAAGAACGTGACATCTCACTCATCCGACGTCTGTTTGAACCCAAACGAGTTGTGTTGGGTTCGTGACGACAAGACCTACGCACCCGTTTGATTTGAAGCGATTCCGAGAACTTTGAATTTTGAGCAAAATTTGATCCCCTGGATCACCTACCTACCCTAACTGTTGAAGCGAACTAAAAAATCAAGTGAAATCACAATGCGAATGCAGCCATGACAACATTTTATCCACTGTTTTCTCTCTTTTCACTTACTTGTACCGAATCTTTTTATTATAATTCATTCAAAAGTCCATTCATAAATTCAAATCTCAAAAACTCAAGGACACTTGGATTGCTTACTTCCTCCAATAACACTGCAAATGGATCTTCTAAAATATGCACAAAAAAACTATCATGTTTCACCCCTCCCACCACACTCTTGTTTTTATGCGTTTTAACCTGTCGATTTCCATCGAGAAGCTGACAGGTTTGTTGAGAAGTCTGGAAATAATAGTTTCTTGAAACACAACATAGCCATGGTTGAAAAACATTGTCTGGTGTAAAGCGACCCATACTTAATAAAGACACTGATTCTTCACTCCCTTCATCCTTAATCTTGAAACCCACTATCCTTTGTAGATCTTGATTATAAAAAATTTCCATATAACGTTCCATGGAATCATGAAACACATGAAAGAATGTTTCCCTTCTAGGAGCTAAGACAAAAAAATGTGCTTCCTTTACAAGTGTTTTCTATTCTTGCTTCATTTTTTCAATCTTGGGAATATTTTTGGATGGAATGATAGAACTAGGTGTGTCTACTCTTCCATGCATATTAACAAAAACATCCATACAGTCTCGAACATCTTCAAATATGACAACCACATCATGTGCATCATCCTTTTAATTATATTTCTATATTTCTGATTGAGAAATGGTAGGAGTCGTTATGTTGCGTTCCTGAAACTCTATGTCATTTGTTTTTTCGCTGCTTGGAGTCTCCATAGACGTAGTTTTAGAATCCTCATCAATGTCTAGGTCACTTAGAAATTGGACCACCACATCATTTTTAGGGGTAGAAAGACAACTTTGAAACACTTTATCTTGCTGGAAATATTGTTGAATATCTATGTTAGTTTCAGGAGAAGGAAAATAACCTTTAACAACAATTTCTTGATCAACTTCTTCTTCTTTTTTGATTCGGTGGTTAAGCACATATTGCAACTCCGAATTGAAATATACTTCCAAGTAATCAGCTACATGATCATCCAATGCATGTGAATGTTGTTTGTCTTCCTTACTGATAACAATTTCCTTATGTAAAACAATGCCACTGTGAATGCAGTCAGACTTCCATGTTTCTTTCGTTCTCTCATGATTTGCTTTCAACCATTCAAAGGAAGAAAAACATAAAGGAAGATAGTTTTCATCTGTAAGTCCACTAATTTCTTCATATTCAACATTATGCCTGGAGGCTTTCTGATTTGAAACATTATAAACATTTTTCTTCGGGAAATTTAAAGAAGAAAAACATAATAGCAAGGTTCTTTCACCTGATTCAAAACCTCCTTCATTTTCTTCACTGTTGTCAATTCCTTTGGACTGTCGAACAAACTCATTTTCGGATTTATCTTCGACCAATGGTTGAAATTTTGAACTGACAAGATCTTCTACATAACAAGTAACAGGGTCATCAAACATATGAGGATATTGTTGCAATATCGTGTCAACTTGTTCCAGTGAATTAGTGTGATTTGGCATTAACACGCATTCCTTTGCTTCGATGATGATATTAGGATTTTCTTTCAACAATTTTAATGAAGAAAAGCATAAAGGTAAAGAATTCCCTTCAGCTGATTTAGTACTTTGTTCTTTGTAATTGTGATATGTAGGCTGATTGATCTCATTATACTGTTGAAAAGGAACATTTTCTGATAGAGAACATGTAGTTGGTTTCTCTAGGGAGTCAACATCATATTCACCATATATAGGAAAATCAACAACATATGTAATGTCATCTAACAAGAACAAACTTGGAACATCAACTTGTTCTTCAACAAACTGATTTGCAAACTCATCTTCTTGATTGTCAACAAATGAATACATAAAATAATCAGCCTCCTACTTATCATGGGATGGATCAGAAGCTAAATCAGGACCTCTTCTTTCAACAAGTGGAATACAATTTTTTGCAAAATCACGAGCATTCGAAACTTCAAGAGGACCTATGATATTGTCAATTCTATGCTCAAGATCCCAATCAACTATTTTCTTTTCATATTCACTTTCATGTTCTTGAGGATTCAACCCCTCATTTTGGATCTGTTTACATGCTTGGATGTTGTGTTGAATGTCTTGAGCATCATTAAATATTTGTTGTAAGTACTTAGGCTTTCTTTCCATTGGGAGGAAAGACAAATCTAGATGAAGAGTAGTTTCATAATGGAGCATGACAGCAGCTTCAGTGGGTTGAATTTCTTTGGAAAAATTGTAGTAAATACTGGAAAATCTCCCGCTGAATGTAAAAATATTTTCATTGCTCTGACTTTTTAAGGCATATAACTCTATAAGTTGTTGATCCGAAGATTTATTCCTGCCCCAAAAATTTAAAAAGACATTTTTCAGTTCCTCCCATAAGCTAATTATCTCTGGTTGCAAATGTTTAAACCGGTCTTTGGTATCACCCTTTAAGAATTGAGAGAAGGCTCTCATACAAACATCATCATGATCAATTTCAAACAAATCTATAAAATGCTCAAACCCTTGGACGTGTTTTTCAGCTGAGATGGCATCAGGTTCCCCGTCAAACACAGGTACATACTTATATTACTTTGGAGGGAAATCGTAGAGGGCTTGGGGTAGCTTCAAGGGTATGTATCTATGATGGATCTTGGAGGATGTTGAATCAGGTACAGGAGGTGAAATATCAGCCTTGGATTCATGGGTTTTATCAACTTGGTCATGGTTATCACATGACTTAGATGGGATAATTTTATCAAAATCAGTGACACAGTGAGGATATGCATGTGCAACTTTAAGGGGAGGATACACAATTTCAAGATTCTCATGATCATCATTAGAATGTAGCAGGTAAAGAAACATTAGTTTGACATGTTTAAGGACCAGAGGCAACTTATAACAAACAATAAAATGCCTTGGAAAAAATACAAATTTAAGTACTTGTTTTCTTCCATAATATGTTTTCATACCTCTGTCAAGGGTTCTCATATTCCAGTAGAGTCCTTGAATTACATTCAAAGCTTGAGTGGAGTCGCCAATAATGTTTTGGAAGCTGGATTATGTGTTGAGAGTGGATTCTCCATTGAAGATTTGAATTTATGGATTCTTCTACTAGTGGAATCACCTTCAAACTGATTTTTGATGTGTGGAGTTGCCAGAGTAGGAATACAACCGATATGTGCTTAAGTGTCTACTACTCCCAGACCTTATAACTCAACCATGTTGTTCTTTCCCAGGGAAAATTTTTCAATTTCATCCCCGACAGCAGTGCCAGAATGTTATCACTCTGTAAATTTTGTCCAGCTGATAGAAAAACGACAGAGGTAACTGTTTCAACTAGCTTTAGAGCTGGGCACTAGCTTGCTCAACTCAGAGAGGGCTCTCTCATGTCACTTGATATTTCTTTGGAAATCATTAACTAGATTTGGTTTGTTTTGGGGGGTATTATAAAGTTGTTGAAGAAGTGGGGGTGACATTTGGGCTATGGGGTCTGAAATGAATAATGCAATGGCAGGTCATTAGAACTATCTAGAGGAGAAAGGCTAAGTGAGGCAATGAGTTTGAGTTTTAAAATTGAAATTTGTGTGGAAAAAGATGAAAAAGGAAAACACATACCTGCTTCAGAACATATTAAAATGAATTTTGAAATAGTTGAGAAGAGAATCACATGAATTTAAATTGCTAAGTCTAGAGCATCATCAGACGAATTCCAGACTTTTAACTCTCCAATTTAAAAGAGGAAACTGCAAATGGAATTTTAAAGACACAGGAAACACACACTATGAAAGAAGATAGAACTCATATCACAACCAACTAGAATATTTTCATAAACAGTTCAAAAATTGCTTATGCATCATATATTCAGTTTAGCTCCATGATTTTACAAAGTCTACCTGCAACGAGGGAAGGTCCACTCCTCCTTTTCTTTTTATCTTGGGGATAATGTATATAGGAAATTTACATTCGAGATTCAAAATGACTCAACTTCCCCACAGTCTAAAGATACAGATCGGTTACACAAAACAGTAACGCATCACAACTATTCTCCTACTTTACAGAGAGTGTTATAAACAGGTCTGACATATCGGAGGCTTTTTCATTGAATGCCATATGTCCAAAAAAAATTTAAACGTACTCATTTCAACCTGAGAACTTATTCCAGCCTGGAGATTTCTTCTTTCAGGGTGTTCAACTAGACTGGTTGATTTTCCCCAACGCTTTCGACCACCTCAGCTCTGACTCCTATCTTATGTTTCTTGCTCTGCTTCCCCCTTTATGCTTGTTTGTAGTTCTTTTCCATGTGTCCATTGATGATTAAATCCCTCATGATAGGATTTAGTCTGACCTCTGATTATGGTTCTATCCCAGGGTCAGTATGGAATTTGGTTGCTAGTATCTTTGCGATCGACTTCTCTTTCTTACTCACTGATAGATTTGTCATGTTAGTCAAAAATCCTATTTCACTGGATGTTGTTTGATCAACCTGGTCCATGCCTCCCAGTTTTGCAGAAACCACGAGTTCTGTCTTCCTAGTCTTGTTAATTACTTCGTTCTGAATGAAATGTCGATTGCTCAAACAAGATAAATTTATCTATAATTTTGAGGACGGTTGTCATTGAGTGTTTAATAATAGACTGTGACAACAGTACTTGTCTGAATTCTAGCCTATCACACTCGGTTGTCAGCTTCAAAATGATTATCCTCTAGATTTTCCTTCTGGCGGTGCTTACCCGACGCTGCACGACGTAAAGTACTTGAGCAACGGTACTGATGTGACCGAATAAGTTGTTAACTCTCCCCTTTTCGTATGCCATATGTGGGAATGACACATATCGAATGATTTTTCGACACGTGACATCGGGGGTTATAGAAAGTGGTTTTAGGTAGACCTCTTTTCGCCCTGTTGTGCTACTGAGGGTGCCACACGTCCATGAATGAAACCACAGTATTTTTTTCCGGCCTGCTTTCACATAATTAAACTTTGTGTTATTTCGCCACCCGATATGGGTCTCATCCCTTGATCTGGGCCACCTCGAAATCTATGGTATGCCTGGTCTTTCCTTTCATGCCTCTACTATACTTGTCCAATGCTTCCATATGTGACCTGGTCCTCCAAATCGCGCCATGTCTCTACACTTATTTAGTCCTCTGCTAAATCTGAAACTCATATTTCATGTATAATTGTTATGGTGATAATGTTATCCTCCCTGTGAGGTAGCAAAGAACTGTAGACTCGGTGCCTTATTCATTGGGTTGCTTTTCAAAACAAGTGTGTGTACTCTATTATGTCTTGGAGACTGAGAGTTTATTTTTAAAACCAAACTTTGCACACTACTCTCAACTGGATGTTGAACAAAAATACCGCATACTACTGGAAATTAAAAAAGGAATGCTTGACCAACAATATTATTCGCACACACCTACCTACCCTAACTGTTGAAGAAAACTGAAAAATCAAGTGAAATCATAATGCAAATGCAGCCATGACAACATTTTATCCATTGTTTTCTCTCTTTGCACTTACTTGTACCGAAGCTTTTTTTATAATTCATTCAAAATTCCATTCATAAATTCAAATCTCAAAAACTCAAGGACACTTGGACTGCTTACTTCCTCCAATAACACTGCAAATGGAGCTTCTAAAATATGCACAAAACAACTATCATGTTTCACCCCTCCCACCTGATCCAGATTATTTTCGGCATGAAATGAGAGCGGAGATATAACACAGAAATGTTCAAAGATATTGCAAGAGAGACAACAATATAACAGAGATATAGCGGAAATATAACAAGAGCCACAGATATACAGTAATACACAATTTCTATTAATGAAATAAATGTACAGAGACTGTAAAAGTACAGAGTGAAAGACTCGCTAGAATGGTGGTAGCTTATCTCTGAGAAGAGATGTGACGGCTACTCGCATCCGTGAGAAGATGATTATTACAATGAGGCTCTGAAGGCATTTTTTCAATAAGCAAGAATGCCAAAAACCCTAGACATCCAAAAACCTAACCCTGGGAGATGAAGCACCAAAAGTCATGTGGGCCCCATTTGGGTAAGTTGGTGCATCAACTTCACGGGGTCGTAACTTTTGCATACGATATTTGTTTTAGGCGTATTATAGCTCATTGGAAAGATCTATCCGAGAAATACAACTTTTGGGTGAGAAAGATCAATTTATCATCTATGTTGCTCCCCGGTTTCTCAAAAAACATCGTTTAGGGCCTCAAAATGGCCCCGGAAGTTAAAAACTGTTAAAAATAGTAAATTACCAAAATTGTCAGAAAATTGTTTTGGGCTAGTTGGAGAAGGTGGGCGGCCACCGATATCCACCTGGATCACCACCGCACTCTTTTTTTTATGTGTTTTAACCTATTGATTTCCATCAAGAAGCTGACAAGTTTGTTGAGAAGTCTGGAAATAATAGTTTCTTGAAACACAAGATAGCCATGGTTGAAGAACATTGTCTGGTGTAAAGCGACCCATACTTAATAAAGACACTGATTCTTTACTCCCTTCATCCTTAAGCTTTCAACCCACTATTCTATGTATATCTTGATTATAAAAAAATTCCATATAACGTGCCATGGAATCATGAAACACATGAAAGAATGTTTCCCTTCTAGGAGCTAAGACAAAAAAACGTGCTTCCTTTACAAGTGTTTTTTGTTCTTGCTTCATTTTTTCAATCTTGGGAATATTTTCGGATGGAATGACAGAGCTAGGTGTGTCTACTCTTCCATACATATTAACAAAAACATCCATATAGTCTCGAACATCTTCAAATATGACAACCACATCATGTGCTTCATCCTTTTCATTATATTTCTATATTTCTGATTGAGAAATGGTAGGAGTCGTTATGTTGCTTTCCTAAAACTCTATGTCAATTGTTTTTTCGCTACTTGGAGTCTCCATAGACATAGTTTCAGAATCCTCATCAATGTCTAGGTCACTTATAAATTGGACCACCACATCATTTTCGGGGGAAGAAAGACAACTTTGAAACACTTTATCTTGTTGGAAATATTGTTGAATATCTATGTTAGTTTTAGGAGAAGGAAAATAACCTTTAACAACAATTTCTTGATCAACTTCTTCTTCTTTTTTGATTCGGTGGTTAAGCACAGATTGCAACTCCGATTTGAAATATCCTTCCAAGTAATCAGCTACATGATCATCCAATGCATGTGAATGTTGTTTGTCTTCCTTACTGATAACAATTTCCTTATGTAAAACAATGCCACTGTGAATGCAGTCAGGCTTCCATGTTTTTTCCGTTCTCTCATGATTTGCTTTCAACCATTGAAAGGAAGAAAAACATAAAGGAAGATAGTTTTCATCTGTAAGTCCACTAATTTCTTCATATTCAACATTATGCCTGGAGGCTTTCTTATTTGAAACATTATAAACATTTTGCTTCAGGAAATTTAAAGAAGCAAAACATAATGGCAAGGTTCTTTCACCTGATTCAAAACCTCCTTCATTTTCTTCATTGTTGTCAATTCCTTTGGATTGTCGAACAAACTTATTTTCGGATTTATCTTCAACCAATGGTTGAAATTTTGAACTGACAAGATCTTCTACATAACAAGTAACATGGTCATCAAACATATGAGGATATTGTTGCAATATCATGTTAACATGTTCCAGTGAATCAGTGTGATTTGGAATTAACACACATTCCTCTGCTTCGATGATGATATTAGGATTTTCTTTCAACAATTTTAATGAAGAAAAGCATAAAGGTAAAGAATTCCCTTCGGCTGATTTAGTACTTTGTTCTTTGTAACTGTGATATGTAGGCTGATTTCTCTCATTATACTGCTGAAAAGGAACATTTTCTGATAGAGAACATGTAGTTGATTGCTCTAGGGAGTCAACATCATAATCACCATCATATTCACCATATATAGGAAAATCAACAACATGTGTAATGTCATCTAACAAGAACAAACTTGGAACATCAACTTGTTCTTCAACAAACTGATTTGCAAACTCATATTCTTGATTGTCTACAAATGAATACATAAAACAAGCAACCTCCTGCTTATCATGGGATGGATCAGAAGCTAAATCAGGACCTCTTCTTTCAACAAGTGGAATACAATTTTTTGCCAAATCATGAGCATTGGA
Organism: Picea engelmannii; assembly: GCA_009831015.1. Classification (NCBI taxonomy): domain Eukaryota; kingdom Viridiplantae; phylum Streptophyta; class Pinopsida; order Pinales; family Pinaceae; genus Picea; species Picea engelmannii. The sequence goes on from ML810123.1 coordinate 281,862, forward strand.
AACTTCAAGAGGACCTATGATATTGTCAATTCTATGCTCAAGATCCCAATCAACTATTTTATTTTTATATTCACTTTCATGTTCTTGAGCATTCAACCCCTCATTTTGGATCTGTTTGCATTCTTGGATGTTGTGTTGAATGTCCTGGGCATCATTAAACATTTGTTGTAATTACTTGGTATTTCTTTCCATCAGGAGGAAAGACAAATATGGATGAAGAGTAGTTGCATAATGGAGCATGGCAGCAGCTTCAGTGGGTTGAATTTCTTTGGAAAAATTGTAGTAAATACTGGAAATCTCCTACTGAATGTAAAAATAGTTTCATTGCTCTGACTTTTTAAGGCATAGAACTCTGTAAGTTGTTGATCCGAAGATTTATTCCTGCCCCGAAACTTTAAAAAGACATTTTTCAATTCCTCCCATGAGTTAATTGCCTATCGCTGCAAATGTTTAAACCAGTCTTTGGTATCACCCTTTAAGGATTGAGAGAAGGCTCTCATACAAACATCCTCATGATCAATTTCAAACAAATCTATAAAATGCTCAAACCCTTGGACATGTTTTTCAAATGAGATGGCATCAAGTTCCCCGTCATACACAGGTACATACTCATAGTACTTTGGAGGGAAATCATGGAGGACTTGGGGTAGCTTCAAGGGTGTGTATCTATGATGGATCTTGGAGGACATTGGATCAGGTACAGGAGGTGAAATATCAGACTTGGCTTCATGGGGTTTATCAACTTGGTCATGGTTATCACATGGCTTAGATGGGATATTTTTGTTGGACACACCTACCACACTTAGAGGGGGGCTGAATGAGTGTGGGGTTCTTTTTCCCAAAACTTCCCTCTTGCACAAAAACTCATCAATTAGCATTCAACATTTATTCATTACCCATTGTTTTCATTTATAACCATTTATATGTGAGCACATATCAGCAACATATATCAACAATATATCATCAACAAGTCATCACCACAATGAACACAAAGAACACAAAATGTATGTACAATTTTCTTTTTATTGCGGACTACAATCCTTGGGGTTTATCAGCAACAACTGAATAGAGTACAACTCTACAAGAGCACCAGCTCTATATGCAAGACTCAGTTTGCATTCTCAGCACCAACTGAGATGAGGCAACAATCCTCAACAGATATCAATCTGTACCATAAACAAGAGCATCAACCATGCACCAACCTGTGCCAAACAACCTGTAATCAATCTGTACCATAAACAAGTGCATCCAACCAT
>ML810123.1:285058-303363 GCA_009831015.1 Picea engelmannii
CTCATCAAGGGAATCATATCAATCAATTACTTGACATCAACCAATGACATCAATCAAACCAAACCATTTACATCAATGATATATGATCCAACAATCTCCCAAGTAATCAAACCATTGGCATCAATGACAACATGATCCAACAATTTTAATCAAAATCAGTGACACAGTGAGGATGTGCATGTGCAACTTTAAGGGGAGGATACACAATTGCAAAATTCTCATGATCATAATTAGAATGCAGCGGGTAAAGAAACATTAGTTTGACATGTTTAAGGACCAGAGGCAACTTATAACAAACAATAAAATGCCTTGGAAAAACTCCAAATTTAAGTACTTGTTTTCTTCCATAATATCTTTTCATACCTCTGTCAAGGGTTCTCATATTCCAGTGGAGTCTCTGAATTACATTTGAAGCTTGAGTGGAGTCGCCAATAATGTTTTGGGCATTGGATTATGCGTTGAGAGTGGATTCGTCATTGAAGATTTGAATTTTTGGATTCTTCTACTAGTGGAATCACCTTCAAACTAATTTTTGATGTGTGGAGTTGCTAGAGCAGGAATACAACCAATATGTGCCTAAGTGTCTGCTGCTCTCAGACCTTAGAACTCAACCATGTCATTCTTTCCCAGGGAAAATTTTTCAATTTTGTCCCCGGCAGGGGCACCAGAATGCTAGTACTCTTTAAATTTTTTTCGACTGATAGAAACACGACAGAGGTAACTGTTTCAACCAGCTTTAGAGCTGGTCACTAGCCTACTCAACTCAGAGAGGGCTCTCTCATGTCACTTGATATTTCTTTGGAAATCATTGACTAGATTTGGTTTGTTTTGCGGGGTATTATAAAGTTGTTGAAGAAGTGGGGGTGACATTTGGGATATGGAGTCTGAAATGAATAATGCAATGGCAAGTCATTATAACTATCTAGAGGAGAAAGGCTAAGTGAGGCAATGAGTCCGAGTTTTAAAATTGAAATTTGTGTGGCAAAAGAAGAAAAAGGAAAACACATAACTGTTTTAGAACATATTAAAATGAATTCTGAAATAGTTAAGAAGAGAATCACATGAATTTAAATTGCTAAGTCTAGAGCATCATCAAACGAATTCCAGAATTTTAACCTCCTATTTAAAAGAGGAAATTGCAAATGGAATTTTAAAGACGCAGGAAATACACACTATGAAAGAAGATAGAACTCATATCACAACCAACTAGAATCTTTTCATAAACAGTTCAAAAATTGCTTATGCATCATATATTTGGTTTAGCTCCATGATTTTACAAAGTCTACCTGCAACGAGGGCAAGTCCCCTCGTCCTTTTCTTTCTATCCTAGGGATAATATATATAGAAAATTTACATGCAGGATTCAAAATGACTCAACTTCCCCACAGTCTAAAGATAGAGATCGGTTACACAAAAGAGTAACACATCACAGTTGTTCTCCTACTTTATATGGAGCGTTATAAATAGGTCTGACATATCTGAGTCTTTTTCATTGAATGCCATATGTCCAAAATTTTCTGAAACGTACTTATTTCAACCTGAGAACTTATTCCAGCCTCGAGATTTCTTCTTTCAGGGTGTTCAACCAGACTAGTTGATTTTCCCCAACGCTTTCGACCACCTCAGCTCTAACTCCTATCATCTCTGCTTGCTCCACTTCCCCCTTTTTGCTTGTTTGTAGCGCTTCTCCACGTGTCCTTTGATGATTAAATCCCTCATGATAGGATTTAGTCTGACCTCTAATTCTGGTTCTGTCCCGGGGTCAGTATGGAATTTGGTTGCTAGTATTTGTGCGATCAAATTCTCTTTCTTACTCATTGATGGATTTGTCATATTAGTCGAAAATCTTGTTTCACTGGATGTTGTTTTATCAGCCTGGTCCATGTCTCCCAGTTTTTCAGAAAACACGATTTTCATCTTCCTCGTCTTGTTAATTACTTCGTTCTGAATGAAATGTCGATTGCTCAAATGGGATAAATTTATCTATAATTTTTAGGATGATTGTCATTGAGTGTTTAATAATAGACTGTGACGACAGTACTTGTCTGAATTCTTTCCTATCACACTCAGTTGTCATCTTCAAAATTATTATCCTCTATATTTTCCTTCTAGTGGTGCTTACCCGACACTACACGATGTAAAGTACTTGAGCAATGGTATTGATGTGACCGAATAAGTTGTTAACTCTCCCCTTTTCATACACAATCTATGGTAATGACACATATCGAATGATTTTTCGACATGTGACATCGGGGGTTGTAGAAAGTGGTTTTAGGTAGACTGATTTTCACCCCGATGTGCTTCTGAGGACACCACGTGTCCACGAATGAAACCACAGTAGTTTTCCCCCGCCCACCTTCACATAATTAAACTTCATGCTATTTCGCCGCCCGATATGGGTCTCGGCCATTGATCTGGGTCACCTCAAAATCTACGGTCTTCTTGGTCTTTCCTTTCGTGCCTCCACTATACTTGTCCATATGCCGCCATATGTGACCTGGTCCTCCAAATCACGCCATGTCTCTACACTGCTTTATTCCTCCGCCAAATCTGAAACTTGTATTTCATGTATAATTGTTACGGTGATAACAGGCATTACTGTTAGTCGTGCAAAGAATATAACACATACCCAACAATCCCCAAGTATGGGAAAAGTGATTGGATCAACCATTTATGGAGGATATGGTGTTTTTGGATTACATAATCAAAGTGGTAGTGGAAAATACACTAATTTTAATTGAACATTGAGATTTTGTGTGTATCACGGAAGGCTTGGATCTACACAAATATGATGTTCTCCTTTTATTCTATATGTGTCAAGGATTAATAAATGGACCATGATGCATAGATCTATTGATGTGTGTGTCAAACTATTGAAATATTCATTGGTTGTAACACTAGTCGTATGAGAATCACTTGATGTGTCTGAGTTGATGGCATGTTCAGTGTGTCTGAGATAAGCAATGGATGGTTTGGTGTATCTGAGATGAAATGGACAACTTGTTTATGTCTGAGATAATAGCTTTCTTGGTGTGTCTATTTGAAATGGATATCTTGCTTAGTGTGTCTGAGCTCATAGCATGCTTGGTGTGTTCGAGCTAAAACGGATCTTTCTTGGTGTGTCTGAGTTGAAATGCATAGATTGCTTGGTGTGTCTGAGATAATATATTGCTTGGTGTGTTTGAAATTAATGAGGATGTATTTATGTGTTCAAGACGAGAACCAAATTTCCCTAGTTGTAATGCATCCAAGTTGAGAGGTTTGGTCTCTATGATGAATATGTGAGTGTAAATTAACTAGAAAATTTAGATGTGCATCATCATGCTTGGAAACATAAGTCAAATCATCCATTCTATATTGCTTGAGCATGAGGTAAATTGATGCACATCCATATGGCATAGTTGATTTGAGTCCCTGAAATGACCACCTTTTGTATTTCTCTAAAGGGGGAGTTTGTTCACTCGTATAAGGAATTTTTTAACACTTTGAGTAGGTGTGTGTAAGTAGAATGCTCTATGAGTGGACCATATGTTGGTTGTGGACTCAGGGTGATGTTATGATACTAGAAACATATATCAAAGTTATCATGTGTGTCAGAACAATGTAATAATTGAAGGACAGGTGTCAATCGAGAGTGAGTGCATTTCTTTCACTGGTTAGCTCTTGGAATGATTATGGAACTAGTTGCACTAATTTGTAAATTGTTGTGAATATTCCACTAGAATAGTTCATCACAGTAGATATTTTATTATGCTGAAATATTTATTATTCATATTTATTTCCTTGGATCTCAAATCTATCATCGGTGGTTTATTTCTCAAATTTATGGAAATCACTGAAATATGAAAATGAAAGAACAAGGAAATGAACACACCATCCACAAAAATTAATGCAATATGTATCCTAGTAAACCCAGGGCGGAAGAAAAACCAGATACCAAATCATGCATAATCAAAGGGAGTTTGTTGGTACAGGGGCAGACCCGAGGTTCAACGCTACAACAACACACCAACAGAACCCTAACTACCGACCCTTTCGGAAACACCTGTGAAGTAGATGAAGTCTCACCCAAGGTAGAGGCAGGGGTGGTTCCAGGACTCAGATGTTTGTAACCTTAGCTGGGACACAGATCTATGATTGTAACACCTTAACAGAGCACTTAGTAATTACAGTTCGTTAATATTCACCCTTAGTTCACAACGCAACTAAACCCTAACAACAGATCAACGCAGCATTCACACAGATCCAATAGATTCAAGCACTAAGCATTCCAACAGAGATCATATCTAACATTCAGTCACATTATTCAGCACTAATATATCATATCAAATTGATCTATCATCTAACAACGCACTAAGCATATAAACAAGAGATCAATCATAAAGCACAAAGCATTCATAACACAGAATATATGTGGTTCACCCCCTCCCTGGGGCTACGTCCACCAACTCTTCGTCTTCTTTATTAGCTTCTTTCAATCTTCTTACATGCACAAAGCCTCAAAATCAACTCTGCAGAGGACAAGAGATTTGCGCACCTCGCTAGATCCCCCTTCCTTGAGTTATAGGACAAATCCTTCCACAGCCTGCGCACAAAGCACTACAGATGACTTGCACTTAGCTCTACAAGTCTCAACATACAATACGCACCAAGCCTCTTACAATCATTTTCACTTAGCACAACTTGCCTCTTCTTACATCGCTTAGCTACTTATTTATACATTACAAAATAGGCCTAAGCATGGGTAAACCCATGGGATGACATCCCCATACCCATTACATAAGTCCAAAACCCAAAAATCCCTAAAAAGGGGCTGAGATCCTATGATCTCTACTTCGATTTGAGCTCTTCCTTCGACAACCTCTCAAAGTCCCAAAATGGTAAAAAATGACCAAGGATCCTCAAAAATTGTTCAAAGGCCAACAGATTTCATCAATAAATTGAATGATCCATGTACCTAAAGGACCTCCTATTAGACCAGTGGTTACAGAAGTTAGGTACCCATGTATTCCAATGGGTGTTTTTTCCTTTATATGGACTTCTACAAATTGATGATTTCTAGAAGAAAGTTATAGGTTGGACTAGATATAGACTTTTCTAATCAGGAGGTTCTTCAATTCATGGTGGAGCATTTGTTGTAGAGAACTAGATGTTGATGAAGACCTAACCTGATAGAGATTGGTACAAGTATTGATTAAGGGGGGGTGTTGGAATGAGTAACTCCTATTTGTCTAATGCTTTATCATATTAAATGTTGTGATTGTTATTGGTCATTGTGAGGTGGAGTTTGTCTCTATGTGAGAACTATATTTTTAAGTTTTAGGGGGTCATTAGATCTAGTTGGATATGAGAGACTCTCTCCAACTAGTTGGGTCCTATTTTGGTGTTTTGTTGAGATATCATCTCAATAGTTTTTTAATTTGCTAAGATAATATGTCTATATTAATACATATATTGATGTGTTTATAAGTGTACAATTATTTGTTAATCGATCACTTAACACAGTTTTGATTTGTGGAAACTATGTTTACTCTCCCATTTCTCTACAAAATTATATCACATCATCGAATAGAGTTTCATAGTATCATATGCCAAAAATAAAAGGAAAATTGCAAATGATATTTGGTACAGTAAATATATAATTATAGAATCTAAAATTATGTGCAACAATTGTAGTCCCCAACCTAATTTTGCAGGGATTTCATGGGCCCACAACTAAGCCTTTCTAGACTTTCATGGCCTTGCAACCTAGCCTTGCAGTCCTTGCAAATTTGTATACACCACATCTTTACTAACCTATAACCTATCCTCATGTAGCACATTTTACCTACAATATTTGCAATATCTTATGGCCCTTAATCAATATAATTTTTCATCAAATTGTCCAAGTAATACTCTTTTCCTCCTATTGCGATGTTTGGGAACTTATTATACTTTTAGATTCCAAAATCTCAATCAAAAATACAAATTCTTTGACCAATCCAATGGCCACTAAATTTTCAAAAAAATGTTGAAGGTCTTCAAGTTTGACAAAATCCTCCCCATATTATTAATTTCAGTTGGGAAAGAAAAACTCACACTCACATTTATGATTCCTTTCAGTTTTTTCAATTGCAAGATCATCTTCTTTGCAATAGAGAATGCTTGTGGATCATTTTCCTATGTTAATTCTCCAAGCTACTCGATGTCTTTCCACATTGTTGTCTTTGGGTTTGCACTTTATTGAGTTATCGGTGCCATTTTTGCGTTCTTGTTCTAGTTATGTTACATTTAGATTATCGGTACTCTATTACATTAACCAAAAAGACTCTTTATAACTAGAGTGGTATATTTTTGAAATGTTTTTTTCCATGTGTTGGCCTTAGCTTGTTTTTCTAGAGGTGTAGGAGGGTTGGATTCCCATATGGATCAAAGTTGTGTTCTTTGTTTTTCTTAATATTTCCAATGAATTGACCTACCTATTCCTACTTCTCTATCTATCCATTGATCATTGCACCTATGCACACATGGGTTATGATGATTCCCAAGAGAAGGTGGCCCGTGAAACCATGTTAGGGAGTTTCATTCATTGTGATTGATATGCCAGTTGGTGATCCAATTGAGATTGAACTAAACTTTGTACCATATTCATATGCAAGATGGATTGGCGTTGGGTTGAAAACCTCCCCTTTATCGATGATGACTGAACCAATGATCAAATAGGTAAATATAATCATATTCATTTTAGTTATGGTAATTTAGTTTATACCATATTTTTACTATGCATAATGTTTTTTATTTTATATTTAAAAATGTGGAACTAATAGGGGATGTTCCAACCCCCATTTCTATACAAGATAGAAAACAAAATTGATGATCCTTATACCCAATATGGACCTAGGCAATGTCATATGGGACTTACTAATCAATATACTATAGAGTAGCTACCACCCCATAAAATTTTGAAACCAAATTCAATGTCAAGGAAACATGACCAATATAGATGGTTCGACAATGACATTGACACATTTTCAGGGAGATAACATGTGAAATCATCCTTAAACTTACCTGATCTCAAGGTGCTAAAAATATTGATTTCATAGCTATGTTATGATTATGTATCATATCTTGTGGAGAAAAGACATTTCTTTATGGGAAAAACTAGTGGTATGACCTCGAAAACTTGTTGTACACAATCAATTGTCGTGGTTTGACTTTTTTGTATAGGGATTTCTCTCTTGTGGTTAATTTTTCGTACACTTATTCCATGAGGTCATTTATTTTCCTATTTACACCCTTCAATTCTTCTCTATAAATTTGATCTATAAATGATGGAATTATATATCACTCGTTTCACCAACATGGATTCTTTGTGGAATTTAAGTTCTTGTCTCTATCTCAACTTTGTTCTTAGGATTGTATAGAGTGATCTATCTCTTGGAGGATACTATGCCTATGTTATCTACCCTTTATAAGGATATTTGTACTTCTGAAGGCTCCAAATATTTTTCTATGTACAACCTCTACCCTAGATGATTGGTTGGCTCTTTCTCTATGTAACCTGCACACAAGGACCTAGATGACAATGCAATGGAAATAACAATCTAGTTAATAACCAACAAGGCTTGGTAAACACTTTGAACCTTTGTTCTCAGTGTATCCTACACACGATAGTTAATTGTCTATGTAGCAATTGAATTTACCCTAACTGACAGGGATATCTAAACTCAGGATTGCTCACAATTATTTCGATAATGTGTGAGGTTGGTTTGTTGATAGGATTTAAGGAAAGTAAAAATAAAATTTATTTGCATGGAAGGCTATATCCAACTTATGTAGGTGATTTTAGTCAATAAATTTGTATTACAAGAATGTATAACCCTCTACATCATTAACACATCAACACTTCTTCTTCCAATCATTATCTAGTCACAAGACTTCACTGGATTGAGTAGTATGGAAGGGAAAAGCATCATATATACTCATGCAAGTGGTGACATTAATTATATACTTTTGTTTAAGTGTTCCATCAGCAGGTTTTTCTATAATCATCAAGGAGTCAACAAATTAAATAAATATTCTTCCTCGTGGATTTCATTGATTTACTATGGCTTCTTAGTAGTCCTAAAGTTGTCATGCCTACATGGGTATCATCATAATGTGATTCATATAGAAAAACCTTCTTCCCATCACCCACATGAATGGAAAAGAGATCATTTGTATAAAAAAATGAGCAGTAGCTCCCTTCTTTATCGATTCAATAGACATGTCCACTAGTTGAGAAATGTGTTGCACTCCCACAACTCTTCCTGGCTCTCCAGTGAAAAGTGAAAAAAAAACAGTAGTTAAGTACCATAAAATAGATCCAACATCAAACATGAAAATTTCACATTTCCCATGAGTATAGTAACTATTCTTGAGGCCACGAAACTTCTCTTGTCTAGTAGTGTCCCCACAATGAAAACAATCTTCCCTCAGTTTGTAAGAAATCAAGAGTGCAATGCTAAAAAAGGATATAAACAAGGCGAATTAGTGTATAAGGATGGCATGGGATTGTAAATGTGTTTAACCTGCACAGAATAGATCTATTTGGGAATTGACATACACAGTTGCAGAGAAAATAGAAGAAAAGAGAAGTAGGAGAGAAAGAATGGAAGAATTGTCATTAACCAAATGAATGAATGATAATTTACACATCATATACTATGTATAACTCAACCAATGTGCACTAGAGGAGAAGACAATGCACCATAGTGGTGGTCTAGAGTGATCTAGACACACACCAATAATTACGGGAGTAAATTTCCACCTCGTCTAGTCTCTCGGGCAGTTACGGGAGTGAACTACTACCTAGCTGAGTTAAATAGTCTATCAGTCTTCGATTAACTTACTGAAACTGAGTAAAGTGAGGAGGAGATCAAGAGATCATGAGTAATGCGCTAGTCTGGTGATGATCCCAAGGACAATGTGTATTATTTGGTGATGATCTCAATGTTGCATGGTGATAATACTAATGTGGCATCTAGACTCCACTCAATTGATCAAACTAAAGTGAAAATTAAAGAGAATATTATCCTAGAGGAATTTCTCCCCTAAACTTTAGGGGACTGGATAATGACTAATAAACATAGGGAAAAATTTAGGAAAAATAAATCCTAGGTGTGTTTGAAGTAACTCCAACACCCCCCATGAACATCACTATGGTGAAAATAAAGAATGGGTCCTAGTAATGAGGACATGTTAGGTACCCAAATACAAAAAATACACTGAAATAAATGAGGAAAGAGGGAAAAACTCATGGGAACCCCCCCCCCCCTCTCNAGACGACTTCGCAGAGAATGTAACTTCTGCTTAGTGAAGGCCTTGGTCAAGATGTTTGTAGTTTGTTCTGTTGAAGGACAAAACTGCAAGTCGATGATCCCCTTATGTACTAAGTCTCGGATGTAGTACATGTGGATCTCGATGTGCTTCGTCTGTTGCCTCTGAACTGAATCTCTGAAAAACTTCAGAGTGTTTTGTTTGTCACACCAGATGACTATCAGCTGATGAAACTCAATGCCCAACTCAATGATAAAATTTTGTAGCCACGTATCCTGAATGGTTATGTTAAATACCCCTTTGTACTATGCCTCAGCTAAATATAGAGAAATATCAACCTGCTTCTTTCTCGACCAACAAATATGCCCGGAACCAAGATTGAGTGAGTAACCAAATGTGGACTTGCAATCAATGTTATCATCATCTTAGTCAAAATCAGTGAACTCGATGAGTTCCAATGTATATTTTTTTGAATATTGAATCCCAAAGGTGATGGTGCCTTGTACGTATCTAAGGATACACTTTGTAGCCTTCCAATGTAGATCATGCAACTCCTGCATGAACCTAGAGACTAATCCCACTGCATAGGAGAGGTTTGGTCTGGAGTTTGTGAGATACAACAAGCTCCCCACTAGTTGTCTATATAGTGTGTTGTCAACCAGTGGAGTGTCCTCGCCATCCTCAAGTCTGAATCCTAAAAGGAAAGGAGTCGGGGTAGACTTGTATTATGTCATGTGAAATCTCTCATGGAGATCTTGTGCATACTTGGCCTGAGACAGTTTGATGCCTGATGCATCCTGATTGATCTCGATTCCAAGGAATAAATGTAGCAGACCCATGTACGTCATCAAGAACCTGTCATGTAGAATCCTCTTGACTACAACAATCGTTGAAGTCGAGCAACCGATGATCAGAAAATCATCAACATATAGAACTAGGAGTAGAAGTGAATCAACCATCCTGAGCAATGAAACATTTGGCTCTGACTTACAACGTACAAAGTTTTGTGACAGAAGGTAGGAGTCCATCTTGGCATTAAGCTTACAAATTGGCGTTGTTGCTGGGGAAAGGAGTCTGAAGCAAGCTTCCCTAGGAGACAACATAGTCCCAGCTTTTGATGATAGACAAAAGCAAGGCATTAGTTTGGTTGTAATTTTCTATCTGGCGACTCCATTGGTACATTGTGGCTCCTAAGAAGACACATACTCGATAAAATCCTCAGTAGCCACTAACTGATCCAGTATCTGATCTTAAGATGATCATCAAAGAAGGAAATCATTATAGAATTGATCTTCAAGTTCAGGTATCTCTAGAAGGCCTTCTATGTATTTTCTAGAAAATCCATTAATAAGACCAATACTTGTTGAAACTATAAGCTCAAATACTGGTAGTAAAAAAGTAGTTTCGGAAGTTCAAGGATCTTTTTATCATACTCAAGAAGGTAGTTCATATTTTGTTGAAGAATACATCTGCTCATCATCTAAAGAATCTTCCCAATCTGAAACTGAACAAAATGCAGCTTACATTCACACCAATCTTCCTATTGTTGAGCTTGTCTTACATGAATTTTTGATAAAAGGAGAAGAAAACATTGCCCATTTATTGTATGAATTCTATAGAGCTTCTTATTTTCCTTCTTCCATTGCAAGTTCAGAAATATATTTTTCTCTCATTGACTCAGCCTCATCCTATGTATCATCCCCATTATCATATTTTGTATCAACCTCATCTCAGTCCCTAGTTATCCAAACTTCTAGTACATCTACATCTACCACTACCATGGCAGTAGTACCTCGAAATCCTACTAAGATGGAGAGAATCGTAGTTGTTAGATATGCACCATTAGTATTGTCTAATCATATGAATGCAATGCCTACTGGAGACTATCAAAATTACATGCCTAAATTTTCAAGGATAGAAGAGGTTACAGCTGAAGAGCATCTTGAATTATTTTATAGTCATGTTGATAGCTTGAATATCACTAAGGAGGATGTATGGATGAGAGTGTTTGTTCAAAGTTTAGATGGAGAAGCCAGGAAATGGTTTAAAGAATTAACATCGGGAACTATAACAGGTATTGAAGTTTTAGATGATATTTTCCTTAAACAATGGGGAGATAAGAAGGATTTTCTTTACTACATTACAGAGTTTGGGAACTTGAGAAGGGAAAGTGGTGAATCAGTGTCATACTTTACCAAAAAAATTAATTGGATATATAGCAAGATCCCAACTGAAATCAAGCCTACTACTACATCTGCAAAAATCACATATGATAATGCCTTTGATTCTGAATTTTTTTTGTTGTTAAGAGAAAGGAGATATGTTACATTGGATTATATGCAGGATGCAACACTTGAAGTGGAATCTAACATCCTTGTTGCAGAAAAGTTAAAAGGTAGAGTTGATAGAAGGAGACAAAAAGGAGAAGCCTCATCATCAAGTGCAGATCCAAATATTGAAAAGATGGCTAAGATGATAGAATCTTTGACCTATGAATTGTCCAAAATGAAGATTTAAAACAAGCATCCTGTAAAAGGTAGAGATCCTAATGTGTTTATTCCTCGAAATCCAAATCCTTGTAGAATAAATAATGAGCAAACTCAAATTTTGCAAAGGAATAGAAATGCTAAAGAGGATCAGAAAATTAAAGCCCCTTTTCAGAATACAGTGACGGAGGAAGAGAAACCAGAAGAGGATGATGAGATTCATTGTTTAGGAGATAAAGGTGATGCATCTTTCTTGACACAAACTGCTTATGAGGAAGCTTTTATTATTCATCATACTAGTCAAGAATCAAATGATGGGTCTGTTTTTCAAGCTTATGATCAGAATAGGTACAATTTGAGATATAAACCAAATAATAGTAAGCAAGATGTGCAATCTCCTCCCAAAAAAGTTCTTTCCCCTGCAAAACAAAAACCAAGCAAAGATCAGGCTCAAATCAAGGATCAAGTACTTCTTAAGGCTCCTCTGCATGATGTAAGAAACCCTGACAAAGTTCCTTTTTCATTCAACTTTGAATAAAAAATTCAGAAGGTTAAGATTCCCATACCGCTCATAGAATTAATTAAGAATGACACCTTCAAACAAACCATCCTCAAATCCCTTGAGCCTAAATCCATGCCAGTTGTTTCTGATGTTGTAAACCTCCAAGATGATAAACCTATTGTTGTCCTTAGCCCAATGGTTGAAGACTATGAGGAAACCTCTCCACCTTTTTATGTCTCCTTGAATATCCATGAAATTTTTTTGCATAATTGCCTTTTAGACACAGGAGCTTCTCATAACCTCATGCCAAAAGCAGTCATGGATAAGTTGGGTTTAGAAATTACCAAATCTTATCATGATTTATTCTCATTCGATTCTAGGAAGGTTAAGTGCCTTAGCTTGATCAAAGATCTAGCAGTTTCCTTATCTCAATTACCTATGAGGAGTATGGTAATGGACATTGTGGTAGTTGATGTGCCACCAAAATTTGGTATGCTCTTATCTAGAGCATGGATAAAAAGGCTAGGAGGCACCTTTCAAAATGACCTTTCTTATGCAACTGTCCCAGTTTTTGGAGGGGAACAAAAGAGATTGTATAGGGAAGCACAATTAGCCTATATTATCAGTGATGAGAAGGATCCTACAAATCATCCAATCTACTCAGTTGATGCAGGTTTAGGATCTTGTATACTTCATATTGATGATTCTTACTCATCATCTTTGCAGCTCAAAAAGCCTATTTTCCAATCTTCAGAAGTGGAAATCACTCCTATATGGAGTATGTTCTTGATGGTGCTTGTTCAAGAGAATCTGGAGGAGCAGGTGTTGTTTTTGTCTCACCTACCAAAAAAACAATTAATTTGTATTTCAAGTTGGATTTTAAGGTGAAAAATAACATAGCAGAATATGAAGCCTTAGTCTTGGGCTTAAATGATGCTAGGGACATGAATATTCAGGCGTTGAAGGTATATGGATATGTTGATCTAATAATTCAACAAATTAATAACACTTTTCAAGACAAACATGTCAGGATTAAGGCATATAGAGATGAGGTATGGAATCTCATTGATTCTTTTCTAGCATTCAATATTTCATATATTCCTAGAGCAATGAATCAACTTGTTTATTCGCTAGTTGTTTCATCTAGTACCTTCAATCCACCATTGCCACCAAAGCTTAACTATGAAATTCAAGTAAAATATAGACCTTCCTTGCTAGACAATTTAAAGTTTTGGAAAGTTTTTGAAGATGATGAGGAATTGGTTAGATTTCTAGAAGTTATAGATGAATTTTTTTCTCTCCATATAGATCAAGAAAATGAAAATGATAAAAATATTAAAAACCATAGATTGAAGATTAAAATTGGACGCCATGACATTATTCATCTCCCCAATAATCAAATCCCAAGAGTATTAGTGCTACTTGAGAAACTCTTTGACCAAAATGATGTGCCTTTGAAGCCTGATAATAAAGAAGAAGACCTTGTTGTATTTAAGTACAATTTAGGAGATGAACAATGCCCAAAAACCATAAATATGTCCACACATTTGACTACAGAACAGAGATTTGATTATGGTAGCCTGATGAAGGAGTTTTCAAATATTTTTGCAGGGAGTACAGTGACTTAAAAACCTATGACACTCAAGTGATTGAGCATAAAATCCCTTTGAAAAAATAAGCCACCCCATTCAAGCAAAAACTAAGATATATTAGCCCTCTTCTTCTACCCATAATGGAAAAGGAAATTAAAAAGCTATTGAATGCCCAAATTATCATTCCACTAAGATATTTTGAGTGGGTTGCTAATTTGGTCCATGTTAGGAAGAAGAATGGGGAAATTAGGTTGTGTTTTGACTTCAGGATCTTGAACAAGTGTTCCAAGAAAGATAACTACCCTTTGCCAAAGATGGAGCATATCTTGCAAAGAGTATCTAGAGCTAGTGTCATGTCTTTTATTGATGGTTTTTCAGGCTACAACCAAATCTCAGTACATCCATATGACAGAGAAAATACAGCCTTCACAACTCCTTGGGGTACTTTTATCTATGCCAAGATTCCTTTAGGGCTTATGAATGTTGGGGCCACCTTTCATAGGGCTATGGACATTGCCTTTGTAGGTGAGAAAGATAAGTTCGTTTTGATATATTTGGATGATTTAATAGTGTTTTCTCACATCCATAAAGAGAGTTTGCAGCATTTGAGGAAGACATTCTTGAAGTGCAGAAGGTATGGGTTTTCACTCAATCCAAAGAAGTCTCAGTTTGCATTGAAATAAGGTAAGATTTTGGGGAACATAGTGACTGCTGGAGGATTAAAGATTGATCCTGCAAGAGTAGAATTTATTCAGAAGATATCTATTACTAGATCTAAGAAAAGCATACAATCATTTCTTCTAAAGATTAACTTCATTAGGAGATTTATTCCCAATTTTGCATAATTTATTAAACACATCACTAGTATGCTAAGGAAGGATTCAGAAGTTAAATGGACTGATGTAGCAAGGGATTATTTTGAATCTATTAAGAAATCTCTTATGTCAACTCCTACTTTGATCAACCCAGACTATTGTAAAGACTTATACATCTTTTCATTTGCATCTAATGACACAATTGTAGCAGTATTACTTCAGATAAATGATCAAGGGTAGGAACAACCAGTAGCATTCTTTAGCAAGACATTAATAGATGTTGAGGTAAAGTATGATCCCATTGAAAACCAAAAACTTATGCTTTGATCTAGTCACTTAAGGATTTTAGAATCTATATCTTGCATGAAAAAGTTATAGCTTATGTACCATCTAGTTCAGTCATAGATGTACTTATACAACCAGATATAGATGGGAAAAGAGCCAAGTGGATTTCCAAACTCATTGAGTTTGGCATTGATATTAAGCTAACCAAATTGATAAAGGGTCAAGGTTTGGAAAAACTTCTTGCTGAAGAGAATTGTGAGTTGTTGGGTATCAATCTCATTGGCATAAATGCATACGATGCACAATCTGAAATATCGGTTGAAAGGTACAGTCATGATCATCCAGTTTCAGCCCATTTGTCTTCTTGTGAATGGTACAACAGTATAGTATATTTTTTGCAGAACCTTGGAGCCCCTCCAGAGATGAATCAAACACAGGTAAGAACACTAAGAATCAAGGCAATCAAGTTTTATACCAATGAAAATATGCTATATTGGAAAGACCCCTCTAAGATGTTGTTGAGGTGCCTTGATATAGAAGAATCAGTTCAGGTTATGCATCAATTTCATAGCAGCAATGGTGGTGGCCATCACTATTGGAAAACCACAGCCCACAAGATTTTGAGGGCTCATTACTATTGGCCATGTTTATTTACGGATGTTTTATCTTATGTAAAAACATGTGACAAGTGCCAAAGGTTCACTGGAAAACAACAGCTAAAATCTCTCCCATTGAATCCTACGGTAGTCACTTGACCCTTCCAACAATGGGGGTTGGACTTCATTGGAGAGATATGTCCATCTTCAAGTGGGAAGCATAGGTGGATTCTGGTAGAAATTGATTACTTTACAAAATGGATTGAGGCTATTCCTATCGGGAATGCCACTCATTCGGTAATCATAAACTTTTTTAATGATCAATTTTTTGTTAGATTTGGCTACCCCAAGAGACTTGTTATTGATAATGCAACTACTTTTAAATATGATGCTTTGGTGAAGTTATGTGGTGACATGGGTATTCATATTTTTCATTCAACTACCTACTATCCTCAAGGTAATGGCCTTGTTGAATCATCAAACAAAATCCTAGTGAGGATTATTAGAAAGTTGCTTGAAGAAAACCAAAGGAGTTGGGATTCTAAGTTAAAATTTGCACTTTGGGCTGATAGAGTGACAAATAAGAAGTCCATTGGTACTTCTCCATTCAAGTTAGTGTATGGAACTGAATGCATTTTCCCTATCCAACTTGCATTACATGTTGCAAATTATTTCCAAGAAGTAGAAGGGGAACCAAATGATTTGGTTAGAAGGATTCTTCATCTTGTTGAACTTCAGCAGGTAAGGGAGCAGTTACTTGAGAAGGTGGAGTTATGTCAGAAGAAGATGAAAGAAATATTTGACAAGAATTCTAAAGAAGATATTTTCCAAACAGGGGATCCTGTTTTGAAGTGGGATGCTAACAGACAGGATAAGGGGAAGAATGGGAAATTTGACACTTTGTGGACTGGTCCTTTCATCATCTCTCAAGTGTTGCAGAACAATACTTTATTCTTACAAAACCTGGAAGGAAATGAAGTATTTGGTGGCCCAGTCAATGGGCGTTTTCTCAAGACCTATTTCTATTAAGGCTTTTCAAGCCTTCTCCATTGTAAATATCATTGCTTTGTTTTTAGTTTGGTTTCAGAAATAACTCCATGCCCAATGGAATAGCAAGTTCAATTTTTTTTATTAGTTTTATAGGTGACAGGAAAGGCAACTGGTCTTACGAGTTCTTGGAACCTCACAGGAAGGTTTCCATCCCCAATTAGAGCCAGATGTTATCTCCTAATAAAATTTCATTTTATTTAAGCCTTAGGTAGTTATTTTTTTAATCTTTGTTTTCCTTAGTCATTCAGCATGGTCTGTCCTTCATTGAGTCTAGTCATCAAGTCTTGTTCATGTCAAATGATGTTGTTAGATGACTAAGTGGTCATCAAGGTCATTTTCCTAAGTTTTATTGCTAAAGTCAAAGTCATTTACATCCTAAAAGTGAGTCATGGATTATAAAGAGTCAGTTTTGGTCCTTAATGATCCATCATACTTTCAAAGTCATGATTTGACCTTTGTTATATCATCATTCTCCATGATGACGAGTTCATAGTGCATTTGATCACTTTTTTACATAAAGCGCTACTAACTCAGCAAATGTTGTCAGCGCAACTCATCATTTTTCTACATGGTGCGCTACCAACTCAGGAGAAAATATCTGTTTTGAAATTTGAAGACTTTTGAAATAAAAAAGGTATATCAAGAAGGTTTTTTAAAGTTTCTTAAATAATCATCAAGTCTTGAGATCCTCTTCTAAAGCTGCAGCTCGCCATCAAAGTAAAACTACTAAGGTTTGCAAAGAAACAAAGAAATATTTTGTCCTTAGGGTTTTCTTCTAATTTTCTCTCTACATAAGTGTTTACAGTAGGTATTCATATATCTAATGGCTCCAAGGAAAGACCTTATCCCTAGGAAGAGGTCAGGCTCCGTGGTTAGAATTGATCCCACTGATACTACTTTGATTGAACAAAACCCTAACCATGTGGACTCAAGGTTGGTTGTCATTGATGTCAACCCTTGAAGAAAGCCCCGTAGCACAAAGGCTTGGGTAATGGACCCAATATTGTTTGATGTAAATATGACTCATTATTGTTCTTTCATGGTTGATAATAAGTAAATATGGATGAAATCCAAAGTGGTCCCCTTATGGTGAAAGCCCTCATGGGAAGACACTTTGTGGAGTGAGAACCCATGCTTAATTGTGGAATAATGAGATGAAGGAAATTGATTTTGTCAGGGAAAATATCCTAGATGGATAGAGCTTGTCATTTCATTTCCTTTGGTATGTGGAACGTCACATAATTCCTCGCGGTTAGAGAGTTATGTCCATGAGAAGTTGGAGACCCCAGGTTTGGGTAATGGACCCAAGTTTGTTTGATGGGTAACGGTATGAGTTATGATATATTTTAAGATAATACTATTCTATATGGATAGTACATGTCATGCCATTTCTGGTGGTATGTAGACCATCATGTAACTCCTCACGGTTTGAGAGTTATGGCCTTATGAAGTTGGAGGACCCTCATATGTCATCTAGAAGCGCCAAAAGATCAAAGTAGTCAAAGTGGTTTAAGAGATTTTAAAAGGTAAATAATAAAGTGAAGTGATGACTGTATTATAATTCAAAGTGAATACAAAATAAATTATTTCAATAATAAATGTAATGGAGAAATTAGAAGTGGACCCAACCCTAAAATAAGGAAAGTGGGCCAAGTGACCTAGAAGATGTTTTTAAGGAAGCT
>ML810123.1:318387-340428 GCA_009831015.1 Picea engelmannii
TCGAGATCCTTTGACAATTTATTGAATTTGAACTGAATACAACAAGTAAATTAAAGAGCACCCACTCTCTTTAGTAAAATTTGCCTTTGACTTTCAACAACCATAGATCCTCTAGTGTTGTGAGCTTATGCTCCTGCATCACTTATATCTTTATCCATCATCCTTCAGCCCTTTGCATGAGTTATTGGCCTGTGAACTGGTTTCTTACCCCTTAGGCAAGCTCCAACAAATTTCTGCTACGCAAGCCCTGTTATGCACTATGCATCTGCTATGCATACTCTCGCACTACACAAACCCCTCACTACGCAAATCCTAGTTCTTAGATATTTGTTTCTCACCTCATAACCAGTCGCCAGTTGTGGGAAACACATGTGAAACATAACCATCCACGCATTGGTAACTTGCTAATTCACTTCCCTATCACTCAGCAAAGCTCTCATGCTATTTTGAAACAAACCCTAGCCTTGTTAATCATGTTGCGCAAGCTTACCCATTAGGTATTGAGCATCTCTTTACTTGCCACGGGATTACATCCACTGTGCAAAGTTATTCATTCAGCCATGAAATCACATGAGAAAAAGAAGCAGAGAGGAGGGAATTTGTTCAGGTATGAGCCACAGAGCCTCGGCTTGGTGAACTTGGACCTTGCGTTTAGAGTTTCTTTTGAGCAGTGTGGATGCATTAGATTCTGTGGGAAACTTCAAGGATATAACCAACAGCTGACAAGGAATTTTTCCCTAAATTACAATGGTGTCTAGACAACAATTGTTGGGGTCATCTTCCCAGTGTCGTAGGATTCAATAGTTGTTGCTACAGAGATCTCAATCCTAGGGGAAATATGTTTTAAAGGTATGCCTTTGGATTCTTCATTTTATATTGATTTCCTTAAGCCTGAATACAAAAATCAGAAGATAGGAGCCACCATTCCTAAGGAATATGTGTTAGAGAACTATGAGAAGTTTTTGAGGTTCATACAAAGATATTTCACTTGTGAGGGTAGGTTTGATAGGGTGTAGCAATACCATGTAAGACTCCTCATGCACTTCACAGGAAAAAACCCTCTCAACTTGTCTTTTTACTTGTATAGAAGCTTAGGAAAGATGGCAGACATGGTCCAAGCTAAAGCTAGCCAACTTAAAAGAAGTATGTTCCATTTATCCTTAGTCAAGCTACTAATTGTTGAATAACTCAGAAAACTAAAAAGGGAATGGGATTCTTTCTTATCCTCAACTAATATTCCCCTAGAACCCAAAAGAGATACCCCATTGTCTATTGAAAGGGTGTCTCCTAGAAGCTCAGGTAAAAAGGGAGAAAGTGTCGCAGAGAAGAGAAAAGGGAAGGAAGTTGAAGGCTCTCCTCCAAGCCAGCCATTTCCAAAGAAGGGTAGAAAAATTTTGTTCATTGATGAACCAAAAGAGACCCAAACACCTAAAAGGCTAACCACAAGGTTAGCAGCAAGAAATATTCATACACCAACAGTCCAGACAAAGTATGTTGAGATTTCAGATCAAGGCCTTTGAGGTCTCATTGTACCCCACAAATATACCCTTATTTCCTAAAGGCTCCAGCTTCATCCTCTTCTCCACAAGCACATGGATGTCAACTGGTCAACCAAAGATTTTCAATTGACCAATCTCTTTCTTCACTCTCGAGAAATCCTCCTCAAGAGTCTTGTCCCCCAATATGATGTAAGGACTCTTGTTCTGCACATATACCATCGTGTTACACGACTCTTCCCAAAGCACCATAGGCAACTCCTAGTCATGTATCAGAGCCCTGATAGAGTCAATGATGGAATGATTTTTTCTCTCTGCAATCCTATTTTGTTGAGGATTTTTTCAAACTATTAGCTCCCTCTTGATCCCTACCTAATTCATTCTAAACTTTTAATATTTCAAATTTATTATGAAAAGTTTTAAAATTAATTTTTGAATGACTATCTAAAAATTTATGTAGATTTAGTATTTTTTTTATATTTGTAATTAACATTTATGTTAAACTTAGAAACTCTTGGATGGCGTGTTTACGAACACGACGCGTGGACAACCAGTGGGAAGGACACCTGGCCTAGTCTCCTGCCACCCTGAGCCAGCTCAGGTGCACTCATCCTCCACCATCACCTCATGAATTTAAAGCCTCAGTCGACGCTCCTCGGCATTCACTCTTCTATGGTCTAGTGTAATGTCTTGGCGCCTCTGTTCGTTGGAATGTTAATGGTAATGGGATGGACGCAGTCTCAGTCCCATCACCCGTCCCGGCATGGTGGTTTTAGGCCTGCGTCATGGAGTGTCAAGGCTCATTCGAGCCCTTGGCCTCCAGACTCTTGGCCTCTTTCAGAAGTTGGTCCCGTATTTCTCCTCTGGCTCAAGATTTTGAAGTGCACTCGGACCTCAGCTCCCAGATCCCCTCCTCTAGTTAATATTTGTTACTACGTCTGGTCGACCTCGCTTTCTTCGAGCATCATATCTCACTTTTTTCACACTCCCCTAATCTAGTTTCGGGTGGCTCTCTCAATGCCTCGACTCATAGGTAAGTCGAAGAGAGGCACGGCTTGGTATGCTACTAGAGGAAGGGGAGTGAAAGAGCGTGGCCAACAGGCTTGTCTGAGCTCTCCACCAAAACTTGAGAATGTCTCTACCCCGAAGCCTATTGTCACTCCCACTCCCTCCTTCACTTATGTTTTGTCACCTCAAGACACCACTCCAAATTTGTCTCCACTGTCGAATCCTTATGCTTTCCTAGTCAAATGGTTCGACAGTCTTGGAAAATCCCTTGGCTTCGCTCCCAGACTCATACCATCTCCCCCTCGCCTGCCTCCTCCTCCTCCTCCCATCACTTCCACTTCCCCCGTTCCCACATGTAATATCCTTAGGCCGAACCCAATTGTAAATGTAAACAAAAATGTACGTAAGTTGGTGAGTTGTTTGATATCATTTTTGTGCGCACCATCCATGGTATAGTGCATGCATGTACTGCACAGTAAAATGATGAAGTGTGCATATTCCAGGATACCGTGCGCAACAACTTAAGTGTGTGATATTTTGAGACCAGGGGGCCTTTGTATATATGTTGTGTTTTATAGGCTGGTGAGCCAGTTTTGTGATGATTAGGCCAAAGAGCCTAGATGCTAAAGGCTAGTGTGCCTATTTTTGTATATGTCTCATCATTAATATAAAATACATCACTGCGCGCAGACCAACCACGATAAAATAGTATGGGGGACTAAAATCCACTAGTTAGGGAAAGAGTGGGGGCTAAGAGTTAAGGGAAAGGGGCTAAGCTAGGGAGCTTAAGCTAAAAATGAATATTATATTAATATTTCTTAAAGTATAAAGTATGGATAATTATTTTATCCTAAGTTCTAAAGTTGGGTACAAGTGGGCCAAAGTAGCTCCCAACATGACAAGTGTCAAGTTGGGAACATGCATACATATTGTTGGGACTTAGTTTTTTTTACATCATTCGGGCATTCAGTCAATCACTCCATCATCATTCACACACTCATTGAGTTATCCTTCGTACCTTCATGTCATTGTACCTGAACCTGTATCCATATTGATAGTTATTTGTGTAGTTGGTTAGCTTGGGAGTTGGACTAAAGAAGCGGGTTGTCAAGCTCCTGGGATATTGAAGAGGTAGGTTGTCAGGCCCATGAGCAATTTCTCTCTAGGTGAGAGAATTGTTGGGAATTGATTTCCTGAAGGTGTTAAACTGCAGCTACAGGGCTCTGAGACTTTCTGTCTGGCCTATTGATGAAGCCCGAAAAGGAAGTGGGGCAGTCGAAGGATTGTTGAGCAGAGCAGGGGCACACTTCCTGGGGTGGCATAGGAATGTGGGAAATGAGGGACTGTAAGCTATTAGTTTGAGTTGGCATCTATGACGAAGTCTTTCCTGTCGTCTATGAACCATTAAGTTGGTTAGGAATCCATTTACCCGAGTGGAGTTTAGTCCTGACTCGAGGTGACCCACTGCTAAGAATGACGAGCAGTGTGGTCTAAGGTTGGGAGGTCCGTGGAAGGTCTGCACACATTTGATGACATTCTTATCAAGATGAGTGTCAATTGTGTGATAAATCTACATGTTGCATTATTATTTGAGTGTTTGTTTTTTGGGTTTATCCTATGTGTGCTTATAATTGTCTTTATATTTATGGGTATTGCATGTATATGTTGCATGTATATGTTTACTATTATTTCAGTATGAATCTGTGCATTTACAGAACGTATTTGTTTGTTTACGTTTTATATATAAATTTCTGCAAGAGTTTTGTGTGTATATGTTTTAATTGCATGCAGCTCAAAAAATTTATGTGGCATAGCTCAGTTGGATGTTGGGTATGTTACAGTATGTTTAGCAGAGAACGAAAGCATTTTATGGAGTAGGATGGCCCGGACTGGGTGGCCATGGATATTACAATATGGTATCAGAGCTTCAGTTTTCAACACTGAGCCTGGATGGGCCAAGCAAGTTGAGTTGAAGAGAAATTTCACAGAGGATTGATTTCGAAGTGGCCAAATTTCAAGTTATAGAGAATCCATGGTAAAAAGTAACAACAATTGTGTGGAATTGGGGAAAAGCCCAAATTTCTGTTGTTAAATTCATGGGAAAATTGATAAATTCGGCCACGTGGTAAGATATTCCTGATTTAATATCCGTTCTAGCAAATTCATACTTGGAATTGGTCGAATTTGAAGTTACAGTGAAGCCATGACAGTTGGAGCGAGATTAGCAATTAAAATTCTCAATTCGTGAATTGAGTGGGGGGGGAATTCGTTCCAGAAATGTCAACCCACAATGATTTGTTGTTGTAGAGGTTGAATTGGTGTCATCGGGGTGAAATTGAGCAAATTTCATAGTTGAAGAATGTCTATGCTAAATTGAGGAAAAAGTTAGGAAAAAAACCTCAATTTCTGCAGTGGAATTCACGAGGAATCGATGCGCATGAAAATGAATGTGCGCAGGTGGGCACACTAAAAATGCATGATGCCCAACAAAAATTTTGTGCTATACAAAAATTGGGCACCGCGCGGAAAAATATTGGCGTGCAGGTGTGCACACTAAATTTTGGCACCGCGCGAAAATATGTTGGTGTGCGGGTGCGCGCGCTCTACTTTCGCACAGCGTGAAAAAATGTTGGTGTGTGGGTGCGCACGCTAAATTTTGGCATCGCGCAGAAAAATGTTGGTGTGTAGGTGTGCGCGCTAAATTTAGCATTGTGCGGTGTGCATATGCATAATAAGGTGTGCGTGGTGTGCACACACATAGTAATGGCGCACATGGTGTGCGCAGTATTGGCAGAGCGTAGAGGATTTTGGTTGGTGCAAGCGAAATGTGGGTATATGTTGTCGCGCGACAGTTTAGTTCATGGTGCGTGGTGGGGGTGTACTAAATTTTGGCATGGTGCAATGCATAGGATGAAATTCGTGCAGAATATCAGCGCGCGATAGAAAAATTGTACGCAACAGGTAATACTGCAAGAACCAAAACTATGCGCGGTGGATATTGATGCGCGACACAAAAGTAGTGTGCGTCAGTTATTGGCACGACAGAGAAGTGATGCACGGTATTTATAGATAAGTGGAGCATGAATTACCTTGTGGTGTTGTTGTGCATGATATATATGGGTGCACAGGTTGAAATTTGTGCATGCAAAGTCGTTTGGGGGGTGAACAACGATAGAAAACCAACGCTTTTCTGCAACGTTTTATATCATTTGAACGCCATCTTTTTGCAGCCCGTTTTTTAGGCCCTTAACAACATTTTTAGCTACTCAAAAACCACGAGAACAGAGTATAACTTATTACCAACATGCACTTTGTTTTTGCAGCTCAAATAAAATAGATCGGAGCGATATTTCTAATGATGTAAACCGTTCGTCAAACGGATCTTTTATGAGAAAGTTACAACACAAACAATAGAGGGTAAATTTTAAGACCCTACTAACTTCAAAGAGCCATAACTTTCTGCTCTGGAATCAGATTGAGGCGTAGGAGCAGTCGATGGAAATATATTAAACCATAGAAGAAATTCCCATAGCTGAATTAAATTTTTGGGCATGTCAAAAATGTTTAATATGGCAAAGAAGGTACCTGCAGCATTCCAGACCAAAAACACGAATTGGCCTAGAACTTCAGCGGGTTGTAACTAGCAGCCCGGAACCCAGAAAAAAGTGAAACTTTGACAAAGTATCCAGAATATGTATATGAAGAAACCCAATTGAGATCCTACAAAAAATCCAATGGAGTAGGTGCAAAAATGCATAATTACAACGCAGAGTTGCACCAAGTTGAAGGGTGAACAAAGAAATTAATGGGCAACTTTCAAATAACCATAACTTTTTTCTCAAGACTCGGAATTGAGCATGAGAGCAGGCATTGGAAAGGTCTCGGAAAGTAGAATTTAATTATTCACCCAAAAAAATTATCTGGGCATTCAATTTTTTGGGAAATCAGAAGAAAGGATTTTAATATATTATTGAACCTGAATGGTTCATATTTTTCATGAAATTGTTGAAACAGTTAACCTGACAGAGTTTTGTTGGCTGCACATTTTGCAGAGATAAAAACTAGATCAGATCAGGATCGGCACAGATTCCAGAGGTATGGAATATGCACAGGAGACTTACATCCAAGAAGATGAGATCAGAGGGATGGATGTCCATTTGGGCATTGAAGAAACAAACTCTAATCGACATGGAAAAGGAAGGGATGAAAACATGAATATGGTAGAGACCATTAAAAATTTGCAGAAGGATGTCCAAATCCATAAAGTTGATAATGAAATGTTTATGAGAGCCAAGAAGTAGCAAGAGGACTTTAACATGAAGTTAATGCAGAGTTTGAATAGAATAGAAAATAAATTGGATAAGGAGAGTGGCTCAAGAAAATCAGGAAGTCAAAGGTCTCCTAATGAGAAAAGAAGAGCAAGAAGTGTTAGCAGACATCACCATCACCCCCCGAGGCATTCCAATAAGAGAGAACACAGTAGCTCAAGTACATCCCTTGTCAGGAAGCATAAGGGGTATGGGGTGGATGAGCTATGAGGAGAAATGAACAAAATCAAACCTCCTACATTTGATGGTGAGCACGAGAAGGATGAATATGCAGAGACATGGCCGTTGGGCATGAGAAAGTATTTTCAATTGCATAATTATTCATCTCATGTAGAAGGAAGAATTTTCATCTATCAACTCAAGGGAAAGGCATCCATGTGGTGGGATCAACTTGTGCAGGTATAGCACATTAAAGATAAAAGTGTTCCTTGGAGGGAATTCATGAAGTATTTTGAAAAGAAATACTTGACTAAGAGATACTATGACAAGAAAATGAAAGAGTTCTTTAAACTCAAGCTTGGGAATATGACCATAGATGAATATGAGAGAAAGTTTTTAGAAATGATGAAGTATGTTTCTTTCATCAAGGATGAGACAGTTAAGATTCAAAGGTATTTGAGTATATTGCCATCATTCATCAGTGACAAAATATAGTATGATGATCCCAAGACATTGAAAGAGACCATAAGGTGAGATAAATGCATATATGATCTACAAAAATAACTTTCCAAAAAGCTTGGGAAGACAAAAATAAATTCAAGATGGATCTGAGGAAAAAGGGAGCTAAGCCACCATTCTTCAGAAATAATACTCAGGGATAGCCAACTTCTAGACAACCCAGAACGATTAAGACAAGGAGTCAAAGGCCAAGGCAACCACCTATTCAATATTGGGGTTGTAAAGGAAATCATATGTTCAGAGATTGTCCTCACAGAGGTGAAAAAGTGAGGATTGTTCACAATGTATAGCAAGCTCAAATAGTGGAGGGCATGGGCAGAAATGTACCAAGGATCTATGCAACCCTGGACAAAAAGAAAGCAGAGTATCAGTCACATATGATTGAAGTGGAAGATATGATCAACAACCAAACCTTTGCAATTTTAATTGATTCGGAAGCTAGTCATAGCTATATAGATCCTAAGATGGTGGAAAGTTTTCATTTTCCAAGAAGCAAGCATGAAAAATCTTGGTTGGTGCAGCTGGCTACCGGAACCAAAAGAAAAGTTAATGATATGGTTAAGTCATGTCTTATGGACATGAATGGACTGAACACC
The DNA here is from genome assembly GCA_009831015.1 of Picea engelmannii. Lineage (NCBI taxonomy): Eukaryota > Viridiplantae > Streptophyta > Pinopsida > Pinales > Pinaceae > Picea > Picea engelmannii. The sequence continues at coordinate 326,494 of ML810123.1, forward strand.
ATGGTAGATTTGAACATCTTGTCTTTAGGTTCCTATGACTTTCTAATTGGGATGGATTGGTTGGATCAGCATCATGCTATCCTAGATTGTCATAACAAGGCATTTACTTGCTTGGATTGTTAAATTATGAGCTTGATTTCTTATGTGTATTAATTCTTTTATTTTCTTCAACACTTTGATTCCATCTCAATACACTTCAACAATACCAAATCATAATTGAATAGCAACAACTATGTAGATAAATCAGCATGCACATCAACAACACATATACCCTGGGGAAACCCTATACATGGATAAAAACCCCAGCAAACGATATTCATTTATTGCATTAATAATGTAAGATCACTTACAAATACCCACCATGAATGTCATGCTCTTAAAGAGCTTGCCAAGATGACTCTGACCTGACAAAGACCTAAGAGACCTTGCTGAAATACACCTCTGATATGATGCCTCTATTGTTGATATACAACATTGATATGCTTCATTGGGATGTTGCTTCTTTATCACTGATATGCGCCTTTATTGCTTCACCCTTAACCTGCATATCAAAACTGTGTTGAAGAAAGCGGTCGACCTTTGCTTATATAGGTTGAAGAGGAGAAGAGGAGAGGCTCGAAATAGTAACTTGTTTGCATGCTTTAATCACAACTCAGCTTCCTACTTTAGTTCGAACTAGACTTGAGACTGGTATACTCTAGTTCGAAAATAGAACTAGACTTGAGACTTCAGTTACAACTCAGCATTACACTTTAGTTCAAAAATAGAACTAGACTTGAGATTGGTATACTTTAGTTTGAAAATAGAACTAAACTTGAGACTTCAGTTACAACTCAACATTACACTTTAGTTCTAAAATAGAACTAGACTTAAGACTTCATTTACAACTCAACATTACAAGGCAATTCAAAATTCTCTTCATGGTGGATAATGTTACACGTGCCAACGCACTAGATCAATACATTTATATCATTTTCAATATTAGGAATATCGTTTGTTTCTAGCTCATAGAAATTTTATATTCAACCTAACTTTTGCTAGATGCCTTGATTTTTTCTCATGGCTCACAAGGTTTGACTAGTCTCACAGAGGTTGTATGTTCCCTCTGATTTTTTCACTAGTTTGTCTATGCTCACAGAGGTTGTACGTTCCCCCTGACTTTTGCACTAGACTGTCTATGCTCACAAAGGTTGTACGTTCCCCCTGAATTTTTCATTAGACTCACATAGCATCTCGTTCGTCATGACTTTTGGTTTGACTCACAGAGGTTGTACGTTCCCCTTGGCTTTTGTCAATACCTCACAAGACTAGTTGATTCTCCAAATCTCTCTGAATAGCCTCAGGGTGGCCCATATGGCCTCTCATTGGATAATGATTGTCGATGCTGCCAAATTTAACACTCCCTCTCAGCGAGGGATTCATTCTTAGCCACACCAAGCTTTCTTATCAGCTGCACAAACTATCTCGAGGTCAGAGGCTTGGTCAGGATATTAGCTACCTGCTCGCTCGTGGCTATGTACTGTAACTTTACAGTTTTTCTTTGGACCAAGTCTCGGATGTAGTGGTACCTCATGTCAATATGTTTTGACCTGTCGTGAAATACCGGTTTCTCTGTCAATTTTATGCAACTTTGATAATCACAGTGAACCACCGTCACCTCGAGCTTGTCACCAAACAACCCAGAAACCAATTTTCTGAGCCATACTGCTTCCTTGCTAGCATCACTTTCTGCAATGTACTCAGCCTCTGTTGTACTCTGTGCAATGGATCCATGTCTCCGACTTAACCAATATATCATAGCGGATCCTAAACTGAAGCAGTATCCAGAAGTACTCTTTCGATCCATTGGGCTTCCTACCTAGTCAGCATCTGCATACCCATGCAGAAATAAACCACCATTGGATGTATATCTCAGACCATAAGTAATGGTCCCTCTGAGATATCTCAAGATGTTCTTTGCTGCCACCCAGTGTCTCTGTCTTGGTTCAGTCATGAACTGACTCATTGCAATCACTGCATAGCATATATCTGGCCTAGTGTGGATAATGTACATCAATGATCCAATCAGGTTCCTATACATGGTGGGATCCACCAAATTTGAACCTGTATCAGAATCATGTAGCTTCCTCGGGTTGGTAATCATCGGAATAGACATGGATTTGCAATCCATCATACCAAACTTCTTTAGTACATCCATTGTGTATTTTCCTTGTGCCAGAAATATCTCGCTCTGTCTTTTCCATACTTCCAATCCTAGGAAGTAATGCATCAAGCCTAAGTATTTCATCTCGAATTCTGAGGTTAGCTCCCTCTTACACCAGGCTATTATGCCTTCATCTCATGTTAGAAAGAGATCATCAACATACAGGATTAGTATAACAGGTTAGTTACCTCTTACCATGAAGTACAAATTTACATCTACATCACTTTTCTGAAAGCCCGGGATTTTAAGAAAGCCATCAATCATGTCATACCAAACTCTGGGAGCCTGTTTCAGACCATACAAGGCCTTCCTTAGCTTGCATACATGAGTGTTTTTGTTATGTAGTACAAAACCATCTAGTTGTTCCACAAAGACCTCTTGTTCAATCTTTCCATTCAAGAATGTTGTTTTTACATCCATCTGATGTAGCTTCCAACCAAGAATGGGAGCTAAAGAAATAATAGTTCGAATGGAGGTATACCTGGATACAGGGGAAAAAGTCTCTTCGTAGTCGATTCCTGCTTTCTGAGTGAAGCCTTTGGCTACAAATCTTGCTTTGAAATTTTCCACACTTCCATCAGCTGCATGTTTGATCTTATAGATCCATTTGGAAGAAAACAATGATTTGTCTTTTGGCCTCTGCACAATGTCCCAAACATTGTTCTTTATAATAGACATGTATTCCTCAAGCATGGCATCCTTCCATACTTGTAATTTATCTGCTTCTTCAAATGAAGAAGGTTTGGCATCACTAATGCTGCTCATCAGTGCCTTCAAACCTATGAGGCCTCTTCCTTTCCCTAAAAATTCCTTTGGGAGAAGCTATCCTTTCTGCTTCCTGCACTATCTCTTTAAGCCACCTTGGCTTCCTTTTGGCTGGAGATTCTTCAATAGTTTTTTCTAACACTTCAGTAGGTTCTAGGGTCTCATTACTTGGCCCTTCACGAGGTTCCTCCCTATGATCATATGACTCTTCATTTTCAGAAGAGGGTGAAGCTGGCTGAACTGCTTTTGATTCCCACTGAAACTCTATGGATTTCTTAAATGTGGCTTCCTCATGGAAAGTCACATATCTGCTTACCTCTATTTTCCTCTAACCTGGTACATAAATCCTGTAAGCCTTGGAGTTCTCACTGTACCCCACAAAAACTCATTTCTTGCTTAAGGGTTCCATCTTTGTCCTCTTTTCCTTAGGGACATGAATATACACAGGACACCCAAATATCCTTAGATGCCCTACTTTAGGTTTGATCCCTGAGAATACCTCTTCAGGAGTCTTGTCCTTCAAGATAACATGTGGACACTTGTTCTGAATATACACGGCAGTGGACGTAGTTTCTTCCCATAAAGAATTTGGCAGATCCTGGTAAAACATCATTGCTTTCGCTACCTCACAAATTGTCATGTTTTTCCTCTCAGCAACTCCATTTTGCTGAGGGTTATATGGCACGGTAAACTGTCTCTTGATTCCTGTTGACTTGCAAAAATCCTTAAACTAGAGAGATTCAAACTCTCCTCCATTGTCTGTTCTAAGGATTTTGATGTGTTTCCCTGTCTATTTTTCAATAAAGGCTTATACTCTTTGAATTTATTAAATGTGTCACTTTTAGCTTTAAGGAAATATATCCAACATTTTATTGAGTAATCATCAATAAAAATGACATAATACAAACAACCATTGAGTGAGGGATATAACATGGGACCACATACATCAGAATGAACCAGATCTAAGATTCCCTGAGCTCTGTTGTCACTACTAGGAAATGATTTATTTATATTTTTACTTAGCATGCATCTCTTACAAATTTCATTTTTACTAAGAGAAATAGAGGGCATGCAACATACCATGTTCTGTAGATATGGAAGAGCTTTGTAATGAAGATGTCCAAGTCTTCTATGCCACAACTCGCTGGAACTAGTCGCATCATGAGCCAATTCCTGAACTGACTGTCCTGACACGACGTACAATCCTCCACTGCAAGTTACAAAGGGTTCTGATATACTGAAGTGGATACCTTTAGCCCATAGTAGTGCCTTCTTATCATTTAAGATCACCCAATAAATCTTGTCCTCAAGGGTTCCAACTGATAGTAGATTCTTCTTGAGCCCTAGAACATATAATACTTCATCAACATGAAGTCTAGCCCTAGATTCCAATCTGAAGGAGATAGATCCTACTCCCTCTATCTTGTAACATTTGTCATCCTCAAGCTCAACATGCTCTGCAAAAGATTTTGTCTCGAAATCTGAGAGGATGTCCTTGTATCCTGTCATGTGCTTTGATGCACCATTGTCTACTAACCAAGTTTTCGGCTCCGTGAAAACTGAACTGGATAAGGCAGAAATCAAGTAATATTATTTTCTACTTTCTTTCTCATTAGAAGGACTTCTCTGATTTATTTTGGATTCATCATCCTCAGCAGTTGAGGCATGATGTTTCCCTTTCCTTGGATATTTCTTTCTAAATCAACAATGTTTAGCAAATTGATCCAACTTATTACAACTAAAGCATTTAATCTTAGATGTATCAATATTCTTGCCTTTGAATGTACCTTTGGTGTTTGGCTTCCTCTGAGAGCCTTTCTGGAAAGTGTCTTTCTTCTTTCCCTTGAATCTTGATGCTAAAGATGAGTGTTCTTCTTTCGTTGGCTCACTCCTGGTAGTTGTGCATCTCTCCTCTTGCAGGCAATCATTCCATAACCTCTCAAACGTGGAATGAATCTCTCTCCCACTTACACTGGATAAGAAGGTCTCCCATGAAGAAAGAAGACCATAAAAAATGGCCTACACTAAATCATCATCGTCGACTATCACCCATGTGACCAAAAGCTTATCTCTAATCTAGGGTATCCTAGAACATAAATATGCCATTGATTCACCTTTCTCCATCTTCAAATACTTAATCTTGTGCTTAAGTGTCATCTTCCGACTTGGAGCTTGTTTCTCATACAGATTCACCAAGGTATCCATACAGTCCTTGGCAGTCATTAACAAAGTCATTGCAGGCATTATACTGTCTTTGACTGAGTCAAAGATGATTCACTTGGTCTTTTCTTGACTCTTCCTAAAGGTCACTCTTCCTGCATTGTTCGTGGGTTCCTCCACCAATGTGGTCACACACTTCTCAAGATCATGCCCCTGCAAGATATTTGTTATCCGAAGCTTCCACACATTGAAGTTGGTAGCTCTTTCAAGCCTATCATCGGCCCTGATTGAAATGGAGGATGTCATGGACTTCACACTGGAAACTTAATCAAGCTCGCTTGGATATGTGTGTACCCGATGCTGCACTTCAACACGCTTAACACCCTAAGCTCCAATACCATGTTAAATTATGAGCTTGATTTATTATGCGGATTAATTATTTTATTTTCTTCAACACTTTGATTCCAGCTTAATACACTTCAACAATACCAAATCATAATCGAATAGCAATAACTATGTAGATAAGTAAGCATGCACATCAACAACACATATACCCTCGGAAAACCTTGTACAAGGAGAAAAACCCCAGCAAATGATATTCCTTTATTGCATTAATAATGTAAGATCACTTACAAATATCCACCATGAATGTTATGTTCTTAAAGAGCTTGTCAAGATGACTCTGACCTGACAAAGACCTAAAAGAGGTTGTTGAAATACACCTCTGATATGTTGCCTCTATTGCTGATATACAGCACTGACATGCTTTCTTTGGTATATTGCTTTTTTATCACGGGTATGCGCCTCTATTGCTTCACCCTTAAACTGCATATCAAAACTGTGTTGAAGAGAGGGATCGACCTCTACTTATATAGGTTGAATAGGAGAAGAGGAGAGGCTCGAAATAGTAACTTGTTCGCATGCTTTAATCATAACTCAGCTTCATACTTTAGTAAGAACTAGACTTGAGACTTCAGTGACAACTCAACATTACACTTTAGTTCGAAAATAGAACTAGACTTGAGACTGATATACTTTAGTTCAAAAATAGAAATAGACTTGAGACTTCAATTACAACTCAACATTACACTTTAGTTCTAAAATAGAACTAGACTTAAGACTTCAATTACAACTCAGCATTACACTTTAGTTCTAAAATAGAACTTAGACTTAAGACTTCAGTTACAGCTCAACATTACAAGACAATTCAAAATTCTCTTCATGGTGGATAATGTTACATGTGCCAACGCACTAGATCAATACATTTATATCATTTGCAATGTTAGGAATATCGTTTGTTTCTAGCTCATAGGAATTTTATATTCAACCTAACTTTTGCTAGATGTCTTGATTTTTGCTCATGGCTCACAAGGTTTGACTAGGCTCATAGAGGTTGTATGTTCCCCCTAACTTTTGCACTAGTTTGTCTATGCTCATAGAGGTTGTGCGTTCCCCCTGACTTTTGCACTAGAGTGCCTATTCTCACAGAGGTTGTACGTTCCCCCTGACTTTTTCTTTAGACTCACATAACATATCGTTCGTCCTGATTTTTGGTTTGACTCACAGAGGTTGTACGTTCCCCTGGTTTTTGTCAATACCTCACAATACTGGTTGATTCTCCAAATCTCCCTGGCTAGACTCAGGGTGGCCCATATGGCCTCTCATTGGAGAATGATTGTCGATGTTGTCAAATTTAACATGGATGAGGAAGGGGACCTAAAGAAAGTGCAGGAAATTCTGCGGGCAATGACCATCAGAGAAATTTCAACATTGCAACTGAATAAATGTTACAAAAAATATTGTCAAATATTTGCAACACATATGGAAGAGACACCTAAAGATAAGGTGTCAAATCTTGAAGATCATGCAGTCCTGGAAGATTTTGAAGATGTGTTCAAGGAAGTACCAGGACTACCCCCAAAGACAGATATTGATTTCTCTATAAATTTAATGTCTGGAGGAGCTCCAGTGTCAAAGACTCCTTACAGAATGAGTACACCAGAGCTGAAGGAGTTGCAAATGCAACTTGAAGAACTTCTAAAGAAGGGGTATATATGCCCAAGTGTGTCACCTTGGGGTGCCTCAGTTTAGTTCGTGAAGAATAAAGATGGAATATTAAGATTGTGCATTGATTCCAGACAATTGAATAAAGTGACTGTAAAGAACAAGTATCATCTGTCAAGGATTGACGATCTCTTTGATCAATTGAAGGATGCAAAGATATTTTCAAAGATAGATCTCAGATCAGGATACCATCAAGTAAGGATTAAAGAGGAAGATATCAACAAGACCGCCTTCAGGACAAGGTATGGTCATTATGAGTTCACAGTGGTGCCATTTGTGTTGTCAAATGCACCAGTTGTTTTCATGTGCCTAATGAATGTTTTTTTCCGAGAATATTTAGACAAGTTTGTCATTGTCTTTTTGGATGACATCCTTACATATTCCAAGTCAGAAGAAGAGCATGAGCATCATTTGAAAATGGTGTTGCAAATGTTAAGGGAGCATCAGTGGTATGTCAAATTGAACAAGTGTTCATTTTATCAGAAGCAAATTCATTATTTGGGGCATATCATTTCAGAAGATGGGATAATATTGGATCCTGAGAAGATAAAAGCAATTAGAGAATGATCAGTGCCAAAGAATGTGACAGAGATCAGATCATTCATGGGCCTTGCAGGCTATTATAAGAGATTTATTGAAAGATTTTCAAAGATTGCATACCCAATCACTTTCTTGCAAAAGAAAGGTGTGAAGTCTCAGTGAACATTGGATTGTGAAAAGAGTTTCTAACATTTGAAACAATTGTTAACAAGTGCTTCAATACTAAGGATAGTAGACCCAAATGAAGACTTCATTGTATGCACAGATGCATGTAAAGGACTTGGTGGAGTCCTTAGTCAAAATGGATTTGTTATATGTTATGAATCAAGGAAGTTGAAAGAGCATGAAAGACACTATGTCACTCATTATTTGGAGTTGGCAGCTATAGTGCATGCCTTGAGAAAATTGAGACACTACCTCATGGGGAAAAGGTTTGAGCTGAGGACAAACCATAATGGTCTGAAATATTTATTTGATTAGTGATTTCTAAATGCTAGACAAAGCAGATGATTAGAATTTGTAAGTGAATATGACTTTGATATAAAGCATATCAAGGGGAAAGGGAACAAAGTGGTTGATGCACTCAGCAGAAGAGTGCATTAATTGCATACTACAGCGATTAGCATGTACCAATCAGAGTTTAAACACGGAATTTTAGAGGCTGCAAAATTAGATTTGCAATACAAGGAATTAGTGCAAAATTACAGCAAGGTAAATTGCAGCAGAAAATTGAAGAATACAAACTAGATAATGATGAAATTCTCATGTACAAGGGAAAAATTTATGTACCAAATTCTCGGGAATCAAAAAATATGATATTGAGATAAATGCATAATGTACCTTATGCTGGGCACCCAGGTTATCAGAAAACTATTGCAGCTGTCAAAAGCCAATATTATTGGTCATGCATGAAGAAAGAAGTTGCATATTTTATTGCCAAATGTTTGGAATGTCAAAAAGTAAAGGCTGAGCATAGACACCTAGCTGGTTTGCTACAACCATTACCCATTCCTAAGTGGAAATGAGAAGTTGTAACAATGGATTTCATCACCAAACTACCCAGAACAAACAAACAACATGATTCTATCATGGTAGTCGTGGATAATCTTACTAAAGTTGCCCATTTTATTCCAGTTAAACTCACTCACAAGGAAGTCAACATTGTTAATGTTTATATGAGAGAAATTGTTCAATTACATGGCATACCCAAGACAATTGTGTCTGACAGAGATCCAAAATTTACCTCAAATTTTTTAGAAGGATTATTTATTGGATTTGGAACAAATTTGAATTTTAGTACAGCTTATCATCCAGAATTAGATGGACAAACAAAAAGGGTGAATCAAGTGATTGAGAATATGTTGAGGATGTATGTTATAAACCATCAAAATGGGAAGACTACCTACACTTAGTAGAGTTTGCTTATAACAATGGATACCAAACATCTCTAAAGATGAACCCATTTGAGGCACTTTATGGCAGAAAGTGCAACACACCGGTACGCTGGGATAACCCAGCAAACAGAGCAGTGGTTGGACAAGATTTACTCAGGGAAATGGAAGAGCAGATGTTGAAAATAAAATAAAATTTAAAGGATGCCCAAGATAGGCAGAAAAGTTATGTTGATAATGAAAGGAGGATAGGCTCCTCTCCCTTCTTCGTCCTCCCCCGCTCCTTGCTCCGACTCCCCCTCTTCCTCCTCTGACTCACCTCCTCCTCCTCCACTCTCTACTACTTGCTCCTGCTCCGCAGAAAGGGACGTTTTCGAGGAGTCTTTGGATACCATCAAGCGAGGAATCGAAGACATCAAGGATGTCATCAACGAGATGCAGCACCAAGAAGTAGAGCGGTGGCGTCGAGTGGAGCTTCTGATTACATTCCTCCAGGACCTCAGGCAAGCTATCTCGGACAGACAAGTTCGACAGAGACACCATGCATGTGCGCCAGGTTTTTTCAGAGCAAAAGCTCAACCCCGACACTGGCTTAGTTCCTTCTGGCTCAAGTTTCCTATGTTTTTATGATTTCTAATAGAATAATTCACAAGCTTTTTGGCCTAAGTGGCTCTTCATTTCTAGGATTTTTAAGTCTTAGCATAAGTTCAGTGTTTTGGGTTTAATTCAATCTAGCCTTCAAAAATTTTGGCTTGCGTGGTACATTAAATCTTTGTCTTTCACAGCTCTGCAAATTTTGCATGGACAATATGAATTTTCAACCATGTGACAGCATTGGTTTCCCACCAAAGCAATGTTGTCACAGCCTCCTATAACAATGTGACGGATGTAATTTTTATGCTTCGCAAGTTTTAATACAATTCCTAACTTACAAAATAAAAAAAATTGTTAAATTTAGAAACATTTTTTCATCTTAAACTCTATATAAACTTAAACTAAAACTAGTTATTTTTTATAATACACCAATTATATTATTAATTATTCAATTATTTTACTACATTATATGTAGATATCATATCTATATTCATATAAAACAAATATCTAAAAAATCAAATAGGGTTTGCCATAATAAATATGAAATTTACTTTTCAAACTATTAAAAACTAAAGTAATTATTGTTATATAAATAATAATAACATATTGAAAGTAATAATTTTAAAGTTATAAAAATAATGTATAAATAATAGTATATATCGAAAAGTATCAATATATTACTATTATTCATATCAATTGTTTTAATAAAGTAAATAATGAAATAGATTATCTTGTCAATTGGATTTAAATGTCTTGTCAATTGAGTTTAGTTTGGATGGTTTGTCTCGAATAAATATTATCTTTTGTATTTGGTTCGAATAAATATTATCTTTTGTATTTGGTTCAATTTTCATAAATAACATAATGAGCTCATAATAAGTATTGTTTTAATAGCTTCAAGCTTATATATTGAATTTCAAAATAATAATTTAATACAAATATTTAGTTAATAGCCTATATATATTTAATTTCAAAATAATAATTGAATACAAATATTTAGTTAAAATTGTAGAAAATTTATTGAAACAATTTAAGTATTGGATTTAGATATCTTGTCAATTGAGTTTAGTTTGGATAGTTTGTCACGAATAAATATTATCCTTCTTATTTGGTTCAATTCCCATAAATAACATAATAAGCTCATAATAAGTATTGTTTTAATAGCTTCAAGCTTATATATTGAATTTCAAAATAATAATTTAATACAAAGATTTAGTTAATAACCTATATATTGAATTTCAAAATAATAGTTTAATACAAATATTTAGTTAATATTGTAGAAAATTTATTGAAAACAAAAAATAAAACAACTCATTGAAAATCATAAGATTTTGACTAATATGCAATTTCAATTTAAGTAAATGTGGATGTATAGAATATTTAATAAATTTTAGATTTTTAAATTAATTTTAATTTGACAAATTGTGTTTAATCAATTATATTCACTCATCAAAATTTAAAAAAAATAAAAAATAAAAAAACAATTTTTAATATTTCCAAAAAAAAAAAATTAATATAAATATTCAATTAATAATCTAAAAACTTTATTGAAAAAAAAAACAAAAAAATCAATGAAACATATTGAAAGTAAAAAAAAAATCCTAATTAATTATGATATAACGTGTCAAAAGCAGGTATAATAAAACTATTGAACGTCTAATTATGAATTTATGACTTGTCTCATTAGAGAAAAATAAAAAGTTTGAAAAGACTAAAAATATAAGATAATTTGACTCCTAAGTAATTAGGATATAACGTGTATAAAGCAGGTATAACAAATCTATTGAACATCTTATGACTATCTCTTTGAAAAGAAGACTAAAAAAATATAAGGTATAATAAAACGATTGAACATCTAATTACTACTTATCTCTTGAGCTAAAAATGTTTGGAAAGTGGAAAGGATGATAAGCCTAAAAATATAATTGGCTTATGATAAAAGAGAAACTCTGATCTCAAAATAGCATGCTCATAAAAATTTGAGTCGACCATTGACCGCAGAGAACCATACGGCGAGAGCACCAATAATAGATGGGTTGACTGTTCAATGTCTTAACAATTTCAAAGCAAGACGTACTGGCCAGTTTTTGTGTCTTCATAAGCAAGCAAATGCTCGCTTTATAAAGCATGTATTCAGTGCTGACGCATTGACTCCAGTAATCCCAATAAAGTAAGAATATACCAATAATTCACTCTGCAACAGATACTATACGTTTCAAACATTTCAAAGAGCAATCAGATGGCGGTAATGTAATCTCAGACATAGCCTACAAGTATGTACGTTCACATTTACTTTTATATTAGAAACACGTTTAGGAGCATCACAAAGCATTCGTATGAGAAACTGAAAAACGCAAATGGGTTAAGTGAAAAAGAAAACATCATATGTAATAAGAATTCACCCCAAATTTCTCCGAACTCTAGTAATTATATTTCCATGACTTAGCTCCTTTAGCAGGATTCCATAATTGACCGTAAATTACAAAAAAGAACAGCAATGTAGCTTTTCTACTATCAATGCTCGCTAGTATATTGGACTCTCCCTAATCCTACAGCAAAAGGTAACCAGTAATCCCATCGCTAGTATATTGGACTCTCCCTAATCCTACAGCAAAAGGTAACCAGTAATCCCAACAATCCCCCTCGGATTAGCTATGATTGGCCAATCATAGAGCTCCCACTCCATCAATGGTTTTAGAGTGGCACTACAACAAACAACCCGAATATTGTTAGATGCCAGAAAATCACTCACGGTTAAACACAGCTAAATCCACTTAAAATACAAACTCCATGCCTAATTAATTACCTGTTGCAGAACCTCGACGACACTCATTCAGCATATCTAAATAGAACTGGCATTTGCCAATATCACTCCCATAGTTGGTAAGACACTGTAAAATTAAAACCAGACAATAGAGGCTGGTAAATCAAATGCATTACCAATCAGTATTAATATCGTTCTGAAACATTGTAAATAAGTCCCTAAAAACATACCTCTTGGAATGCCTTGCTGTGATTTCCACAAGAGTCCTTCCCACTAAGATTTGACATTGCAGGCATACTAGTTTGTGCAGCAGCTGGAACTTCTGCTTGCACAACCTCATGTTGCACTGTTCGGGGACCAAGGAATGCATCAACAGCTCGATGTGCAATAGCAGATCCAGTCCCAAAAGCCACACCTGTCGCCATTCAAATCACTTAGAGAATCCTTCCAAAACAAGGATAGAATATCATAAAAAAATTTACTCAAATACCTTCAGCTATTGTAGAACCGATGCTACCGAGCATAGATCCACCACCCTGCTGGACTGGTGCCGGAGGAGGGGCATGAGCAGCTGGAGTAAAACGAAATGCAGTTAGTTCACATGTCAAGATATTATAAGCACTCTAAATGCATCACTGAAATGACTCTTTCGGGAACACTCTAAATTCGTTACTGAATGACTATGGATAAATGCATGAATGACAATGAAGGGATGTAGCATCCATATAAACATATATCAGTGTCATATCAAACAATGACACGGGTACATGCTCTAAAAGCGATACATGCCTCTAAAAAGCCACCAAAAGTTTTAGATATTTGTTAAAATGAGATGCATCATTCTAATTATTTATAAATTATATTTTAGCGATTGTATAAAATAAGATCCATCGCTCTAATCATTTATAAATTATAATTTCAGAGATTGGGTAGATTGCGATCTATCATTCTAAATTATTTATAAACTAGACTTTGAACATCCATATATACTTTAAAACTATGAAAAAAATTCTGAACCTTATATTTATCCCTTTTCTGCTAGGTTTTGGAACTTTTCAGTTGCCAATGTATCAAATATAGCAGGGAACAAAATTTTCAAAATGTTCACCTAGTGGTACCAGAAACTACCGTTGCTGGTACGACAACCGCCAAGGCAAAAAAGTTAAAACCATGGCATTTCATCCCAATTGTCTATCAGAAAATTTTGTTAAGTCTTAATACAAGGATAATCCCTGTTTTGGTTACTTTTAAATACGTCATTGCATACGTGTGTTTTTGGGGGACAGAATCTGTGCATGTGTATACATATTACACACATACCTGGCTGAGGAGGATGGGACACAGGTTTAGCACGAGGGGCTGGCCTTCCTGCCAAAAAAAACAAATCAAATTTAATTCATTAGTAAATTTTGATAAGATCTTGAATGAGAAAAAAACAGCATACTCCCATTAGC
>ML810123.1:348015-363518 GCA_009831015.1 Picea engelmannii
TATATATACCAAGGAGACATTTTCATTTGGAATCATCTTGTACTTGAACATTTAAGTGGGGTAAAAGGAGGTTGCCCCCTCGAAGAGGCTTATTATCTAAAATTATCTCTTTTTCAAGGCGTTGAGTACTTTTTCTGAGGTTTATCTATGCTTATTGATATTTGGTTCTTAACAGAAAGTGTGTGAGGTGGCTGGTACAGGCAGTTCTTTGAAGGCAACTTGCTCAGATTTTCCTTTCATCGTCGGATGCTAGATAGACTTCAATACATAATACCTGAATGTCTAAATCAACCTCCACATATCTCCTTTGTTGGTGATTATTTAAACTCAACTTGTAAACATTTTACTTGATGGTTATATTAAAATTGGTTCCCCCTCAGTTGCTCGTCATTAAAGATTTGACTTGGTCTCACCCTTTTTCGTATTTGCTTCCTCATTCGACCGACAAACATCTTTTTGGTTGACTCAACTAGGAGAAATTTCAACTTGAGTATTTCAATTCTAGTTGATCCATCTTGCTTTAGCCTCGAACCGGCTTATATTTAATTTTTCTTCAAATTCGACCTTTAGGTTACTTCTTTCTTGGACCGTCTCAACTTGGAAGAAAACCAACTTGAGAAATTCAAATTTGGTCGTCTCGACTTGCTTTGGCTAAATTGTATTTCCCAACTCAATTTTCCTTTGACTTCGACCTTTGGTTGGTTTGAATTATCTTCGACTCATTTCACAGTCGATCGACTTCTAGATAGTCGACCTTATTGTTCTTTGAATCGACTCAACTTGTGACTCGATGGTGTCAATGCTTCCTCACCAAACATGAACCATTGACATTCTGTCTCATCTCTAGAATCTTCTTCAATTGATATTTTCTGAATCACTTTCAATGAACCATGTCTTATTAACTTCTTTATTTGTGATTTGTATGGATCCACAATGGATTATCTATTTACCCTTTTTATCTGGACAATTTCTTCTTTTATGCATGGATGTTAATGATACAATCTCAACCTTATACAATATAGGATGAGTGTATCAAGCTCATACAATATATTAGTCAATATTATCTTTCTATTAATATTCAATTGACCTTCATAACATTATGTCCAATATTGACAATGCTTGACAGTCAAGTCACCTTCATAACATTATGTCCAACCTTCATAACATTATGTCCAATATTGACAATGCTTGACATTCAAGTCACCTTCATAACAATATGTCCAATATTGACAATGCTTCTCAAACCAATCAATCAATGATACTTCACCTATTTATCAAGGTTGGCATCAATGACAACCAAATTGCCAACAATCTCCCCCTTTGTTATTGATGGCAACCTTAGTAAAACAATCTTACTTCCCTTGTGAAATGTATTCTGTATTTTTGTTGCACGAAATTGCAAGTAGTCAGCACTCCCTGCGTGTATCGTGACAAGGGACTAATCACCTCTCGTGGATCCTTGAAATCTGGCGGTGGTGAGTTTACCAATCACCTGCGGGTTTTGGTGTAATGACAGCCATACTACCAACAAATGGTATCAAAGCTAGAGGTCACGAGTTCAATACACACTTGGCTCGCGCTGAGGGGGAGATTGTTGCATGAAATTGCAAGTAGTCAGCACTCCCTACGTGTATTATGACAAGGGACTAATCGCCTCTCGTGGATCCTTGAAATCTGGCGGTGGTGAGTTTACCAATCACCTACGGGTTTTGGTGTAACGGCAGCCGTACTACCAACAATTTTGAGTCCTTTGAGTTGACTTTGTTTTACTCTTTATCTATCCCCCTTTGACAACAATGACAAAAGGAATATTTCTCTTCCCCCCCTAAGATGATGCTCCCTCTAAGGTTATGCTCCCTCTATCTTTGTCCCATTTATTTTGGACTTTGTTTTTATTTTTTATCTCTCCTCTTTTGACATCAATGACAAATGAAATAAAACTTTTACTGCTTTTCTCCCCCTGTGAATGTGCCAGTTGTTATCTCAATCTCTTTGGATTTTTGTGTTCAAATAGGGTTTTATTGTCTTCTCCTTTGTCATAACGGACAAGGATGTGAAGCTTACTGATCTTCTTGATCTATTTCTTCTTCTTCTTGATATTCTTTAGTTCTTTGATTGCAAGAGATCTTTATTGTTCTTTCATATCATTAATAACTTTTCTCTGTTCATACTATGTCTTTATATATTTTGAACTCCTTTTGTTGCTTTCTTATTTAGATATTATTTGTTTTATTCATCACACTATTCTACATACTGATTTGTTGTAATACCCCAAGGATGAGACTTGATTGTAATTAGGAATGTAACATGTTTTGTAGGTTGGTGAGGCAAGTACTTATAAGTTGGTAGGCTTATGTGTTGATTAGGTCGGGAGCCTAGATGTTAAAGGACATGAGCCTGTTTTTTACATTTAAATATTCATATTATTAATATAACAACATCGTTGCGTGTATACCGACCATGAAGAAAGAGTATGGGGGACTGAACTCCACAAGGTTGGGAAAGGGAGGAGGCTAAGAGATTAAGGAAAAAGGGCTAAGCTTAAGAGCCTAATAGAATAATATATTATTATTCTAAAAGTTGTAAAGAGGATATTAATTTATCCTAAGTTCCTTTAGGGAGAGGAACGAGTTCCAAGTGGGGGGAACGTGCTCTTGGAGATCCAAGTCTCATCCAAAACGCATGTAGATTTATGGGGGACCATGTTGGCCCTCTGTTACCCCGACTCACAGATGCACTGAGAAATCACGCAATGAGCCAGTCCGCCATTGTTGAATTCCAAGACACCCGAACCCCTGCAACAAAAACCTAGTTGATACACTTGCTCCACATGTACCTTGGGGGTTTCCTGTGTATTGTCCTGTCAGTACCGTTCCCCACGTCCAGTTTCTGTTGCTTCCATCACCATGCCTGTGTGTCATTTTCCTTAGACAACTCCGAGAAACCAGATTCATAATTGTTTCCCTGGAAACTGTAACCTTAACCTTGATTGATTCAAGCACACTATAAACTTTATGTAGTACCAATATAATGCGTGTTCGGGTTCCTTCCCTCTTCTTCTATTTGGGTATTCTCTCCTCTTGGGAGGATCGTATCTTGTCTTAAGCTGGATACCCGTCGAAATATATATATATATATATATGGTTTGTATATGTAGAAAGAACAATGGAATAGTCTAGTGAAGATGGGTTGGGGAAGCCAAGTATCATTCCTATTGATATCCTAAATAGTGTTAATATAAATCTCTTGACTAGTGGTGGAAGCATTGGTACGGTTTCCCCTCCCATTTTCAATAGCATTGGTATGAACCCTCCTCATTCCCTTCCAACACCCTCCCCTTCGACGAGGACACGACAGATATTATGTCTAAGTGCCAGAGCCAGCAGCTCAAGCAAGCCCGTGAACTCTCGAAGTTAAGGCAAGCATCTAAAGTTCCTGCTAGAAATGTAGTCTGAATTCCTAACAAGTAAGGTATTTGTTGGCACGTCCGTCTTGAAAATATTGAGGAGTGGGAGTGAAGAAGCGGGTTGTCAGGACCGTGGATAGAAGAAGCAGGTTGTTAGTACCGTGAATAGAAGAAGCAGGTTGTTAAGCATGTGAGAAACTCTCTCTAGGTAAGAGAGTGTGTTGAGGAAGCGAGTTTTCCTGGAGGGATTTTAGTAGCAGCTACAGAGCTCTGAGAATTTCTGATCCGACCTGTTGTTGAAGCCCCAGAAAGGGAGCTGTAGCAATTGATGGACTGTGTGAAATTGAAGGTGTACACTCTTGGGGTGGGACATGCATGTGGGGAATGAGAGTCTGTTAGCTAGGAACGTAAGTGGCTCCTTGGAGGAAATCCTTCCTGTTGTACTGTGCAACTTCCTGTTGTCCCTGCCTAACCTAGGAATCCCTTTCTTGGTGGAGTTTAGTCCCATCTTGGGGGTGACCCACTGTTGAGAGTGATGAGTAGCGTGGTCTAAGGCTAAGAGGTTCGTGGAAGGTTTGCACGCAGTTTGTGTACTTCAATTAAGAGAAAAGTATATTTTTTGTACTTAATGGTTAAATGATGTATTTTAGTCCATATCTGTGATTCTTGTAATGTTATCATGTGTTTCGCTGCATGTATGTTTTCATGTTATCTCTATTTATTGTTGTTAAGTTTATATGTGAATATTTCCGCAAAAGATGTTTACTCAGTGACGATGCCTGACCTGTTGGTGGTTGGGAACGTTACAAATTGGTATCAGAGCGTTATCTGGAGTAGGATGGCCCAACTTGGGTGGTCGAGGATGTTACATTTGCTTTTGAGATTTCATCGTCATCATCACTGTTTTGTGCACCATAATATTCTTCATCTTCTTCTTTAAAAATTCTTCTTCCTTGAGCTTGTTCCTCTTCATATGCAAAGCTATGAATTTCACATTCCTTATTAGGAGTTTCATCCGTTAGTTTATTGTTATCAATTTCTTCATTTTTAGGTGCAAGATCTTCATCATCTTTCTTGTTTTCTGCTTCATATTTTCTTCTCCATATCTTTCCATAAGGTACTCTGTTTGATGAACTTTTCTTTTCTACATTGTCCTTTGAGATTTATCCTCTCTTATTTTCTTTCAAAGTTCATTAGATTTCCTTCCTGACTTGTATGGAATATTTTTCATGGGTTGTCTTCTTGATTTCCTATAGTCTTGGGATTTGTGGCGAAACTACTCCCACCCCCGCCCTCATATCTGTCTCATCCAAGATTTTTGTGCATTTATTGGTTTTGTCATATGTCTTCATCTTCTATTTCTTTTGTTATATCAACAACTTCAGTCTTCATTCTTTGGATTTCTTCCTTGTTTTCTAGCTGAATCCTTTTGAGGTTGATGACTTCTAATTCCAGCGTGTGGCATGATTATTCCTTTTTAGTCAACTGGCTCTTCAGGGATTCTTCACTTTTCTTAGCTTCTTCAACTTGATTCTTTAGACTGTTGACCATTTCTTTTGTTTCTTCTAATTCTTCTGTGCAATTATTGAGTTTTTCATATGCCTTCAACTCGTTCATTTCTTTTGTTAGATCAACAACTTCAGTCTTTGATCTATTGATATCTTCTTATTTTTCTTCTATCTGAATATTTTGTTCTTGCTCTTCATGGTTGTTAGGTTGATCTAACTGTTGTAGTAGCAACATATCTTTTTTTTGAAGTTTCTCCAACTCTTCTAGAGTTCACATAGTTGTGTATTCGAGATTGTCAAGAGCCTCCATGGGAACTTCAATATATATACCATTTCCTAGTTCCATACAAATCTCTTCTAATGTAGCTATAACATCAGTCTTAAGATTGAGTATTTTTTCTTCAGTGATTACTGAGGTATGCATCAATTCCTTGATAGAGTTGTCTTCTTCATTGATGATTAGGGATTGCATTGATTCCTTGTTTGAGTTGTCTTCTTCTTTGATGAATGGGGATTGCATCAATTCCTTGTTTGAGTTGTCTTCTTTATTGCTGACTAAGGATTGCATCAATTTCTTGTTTGAGTTGTCTTATTTATTGATGATTGAGCATTGCATTAATTCCTTGATGGTATTTTCTTATTTTTCTGTGTTTTGTACTTTACTTTGATAAGAACTCTCTAGTTGGAGCCATAATACTTTAGCAGAGGCACAATGTCCCATCTTTTCTTTGATTCGGTCTGACAATCCATTATGGATTGCTTTTAATGCCATTGAATTGTTTCTCTTTGCTTCTTTTGCAGTTTTGGATTTGTTTGTTGAGGTAGTTAAGTACTAAGGCTTACTTACTACCGAGTTCCAAACTCCAGATCCTCTTGACTTCAGATATATTTTCATTATTTCCCTCCATGAAGAGTAGTATGTTCCATCAAAAAAAGGAGCTTCATTTGTGGAGAGAGCCATTTGTTCATCCATTTTTGTGTTTAGTAGGATCTTTCTTCCAGTGATTAGATTGTTTTTCCTTGAATAAACCTTGCTTTGATACCAATTATTGAAACACACACTGACACTAAGAGGGGGGGGGGTGAATCAGTGTCTGGAACTTTTGGCTACTTGTTGGCAGCCAATTCACATTTTTCCACTATCTAATAAGCTGCCTACACCAATGTTTTGCAAACATCATTTTTTTTTTGTCGCAATTTTCAAGTAAACGACACTTCTATTTTTGCGACGTTTGCACATTAC
The DNA here is from genome assembly GCA_009831015.1 of Picea engelmannii. Classification (NCBI taxonomy): domain Eukaryota; kingdom Viridiplantae; phylum Streptophyta; class Pinopsida; order Pinales; family Pinaceae; genus Picea; species Picea engelmannii. The sequence continues at coordinate 354,173 of ML810123.1, forward strand.
CTTCATTTCTGTTTTCACGACTGTAAGCGTGAAAACTTGGTCTCTCGTAGTCGCATTAAAATCATTATTTGAACTGTCGTTATCCTTCTTGTCGATATGCCTATTGCGCTTACATTTTACTTATCATTATACAGCTTGCAAAACTCTTTTGATCTGCACTCATTGGGCATCCTCATTTGTGGGAGAACCAGACTATGGATTCCTGATACAAACTGAGATAGAAGTTGATGTTCTGCTACAACTTTCGCTTTCATAATATCAATCTTTTGTTTCAAGTTTATGCATGTCATTTGTAATTGATTATAGACTACTTTAGCTATCATAGTCTATTGCAGAACGATGTGATTTAATTAATGTGATCCATGTCTGATTTCTTTCATTACTTTAAAAATACAACAATTACTTTGTTTAGTTAATGAATGACAAATTTCTCTTCTTCGTCAATTGAATAATTTTGTATAAGTCTTTGCATACGGGTTTATCTAACTGTGAAGATTTATAAATCATAAGATTGTTGTAAACTTTTATGTCTTGTTTGTCCTGTAATCATAATTGAAGAGCACTGCAGCTATCGTTTACAAGAAGCTCCTGGACAATTCGGTGCAGGTTTCCTCCCTTCGATCAGCTAAGACAATCATCATACACAGGACAAATCTGGAGAGTTTCCCAGGTCAGTTTGTAATTTATTTTTGTTAGTTTGTTTAGTATAATATTAGTAGTTTAGTTAGATATATGTTTAGTTAGATGTGTAGTTAGAATTAGTATATTAGTTGTTTAGTTTAGTTAGTTTTTTTATGTTTTATTTCTGTTCATAAAATTATAAAATCAACAAAAATATCTTTCTCTGTCTTAGGGCAGAATGCAAATGAGTTTTTCAGGTTTTATTCAAATCTATAAATTGTAGATATTGTATATTTTGTGAATAAGTTATATTTCCGTTAGTAGTTAGATATTTAATTAGTTAGAGTTAGTATAGTAGTAGTTAGTAGATTGTATATAGAATAGTTAGTTTAGTTTATTAGTTTGTTTTAGTTAGTTTTGGTTAGATTAGTTTAGTTTGTTTTAATTGTTATTGTTAGTTAGATTAGTTTTTGTAGATTAGTTTTCTTTTTCTTTTCTTAGGACTTAGATCGGCTAACGGAGCCGCTAAATCCGTCAGGGTGGTTCATCCCAAACGGCTTGGGTTATTAGACAACCCCGGACCGGTTCCACTCTTCCAGTTGACGGACGATCATTTTCGCCCGTCAATAAATGGCGCTAGAAGGAGGGCCTGAATTTAATTAATGGCATGAGGCGGTCGCAAGACTCCTCCACCACCTAATCACTCACCTATAGTGACTAGAAGCCATTCAAATGATAATATTCCCCTTCAAACAAAAACTACTTCAACCGACGATCCACAGATCACAATTGAGCCAACAACCCCTAATCCTACAGGTGGTGACATACAAGAGATTGTTCGTCAATCTCTTATTAAAACACATAGTGCCTTAGCCTGTTTGAGGCAACCAAACCGTCCATGGGGCCAACCTTTGGACTTCTCTGATATTAGAGAACAATTAGGTGACACTAACCTCACTGTGAATCCTTCAGATCCAATCTTAAATCCTGCTGCAGGAGGATCTGGGATACCCCCTTCACCACCTCCATCATCTCCTTCCTCTTCTGGGGGAGATTCCTCTGACGAAGGCAATTCCCCTTCTCAGCCTTCCACACCCACTACCCCAATGACAAATCAGAACAACCCTGCTAGACCCTGGCTTGATCAGGATGCCGTAGCTGTACCTGGAGCTCAACATCCTTTACCTAAACACCCGATGAAATGGCTTCCCAAGTTCGATCCTGATTCAAAACAGATCGCTAAAGATCACATCAAAAAAATTATGTTAGCCATAAGACTCTGCAATGTCGAACATGAAGACATTATCTGTAGGTTGTTCCCATATACTTTCGAGGGTAATGCATCCACATGGTACTTTTCCCAACAACCCCATACCATCGTGTCTTGGGAAAAGTTTGAGTCATGTTTTTTGGAAAAGTTCGGAGACGGTAAGCCTCCGAAAGTCCTAGTCATGGATCTTTCTAGCTTAAGAATGAACCCAAAAGAAAAAGTTAAAGACTTTAATCAAAGATTCTTGATGCTTAAAAACCGAATCCCTGCAGATTCTATGCCTGCTGAGAGTCTTATAATAGCATACTACACCAAAGCTTTTCATCAAAGTATAGCTATTTGGGTTAAACGATCTAAGAAAGCCACGTTGTTAGAGGCCTTCGAGGAGGCCAGCCAGATTGAAAAGGAAATACTTAGTCTTAAAGACTCTACTAGCAACGAAACTGAGACTAGTGCTTCTTCCAAAAAGAAGATTGAGATCCTCCCCAGACCCACTCAAAGTAAAACACAACCCGAAAACTCTGATTTAGAAAAATTAACTAAAGTTGTTCAAAAACTGTCAAATCAAGTTATAGACTTGAAAAGGTCAACTGAAGAAGCTTTCTCAAGCAAAGGACCTTACAAACCCCCATTCCGGAATCCTTTTCCCAACAACCGACCTAACCCAACCACCGAAGGCCTAAATCTAGAAAGTTTGCAATGTGCCCTTCAAACAATTCTAGAAGCCCAAGATAACTTGATGCCTCCTGAGATCCCTGAGGAGGTAGTTGAACAAGAGACAGTTCAAGAAGAAGAGTCTTCTCCAAACATTTTTGGACACTTCTCGGATAGCATCTTTCAAGCTAACTTCAAGACAGTTCATCCTTATAATACCAGGAGTAAGACAACAAACAAACCTTCTACCGAAAACACTACAACTTCGCCTCCAAAGCAATCTAAATCAGTTGAGACTAAAAAGAGTAATGTGAACCCTAACTTGGATTATGATGTAGTTGAAGATCTTAAAAAGTTAAGGGCTAACATTTCTATTTATGAGTTATTGAAATTTCCATTTCTGCTTCAAAAAATGTTACAAAATATCTCAGAGAATGGCAAAAATGGTAATTCTAATGGTAACAAGGTTGTGCAGAACAAAACTCCCCAGAAGACTTCCACGAAAAACAATCCCGATCCTCAGGATAAAGGAAGCCTTCCTGTAAGTAATGTAAATAATGTAAATAATGTAGATAAAGTAGTCGTAGAAACTGCGAGTAAAAAGCCACAAGCTACTACTCTTAGTACTCGCAAAAATGTACCTCCATTCCTATTAAATTTCGAGATCTTTAATATAAATGTGCACAATTGTATGGTAGACTCAGGGGCGTCATCCAATGTGATGCCGTGGTCTGTATGCCAGAAGATTAACGTAGAAGTTGACCATCTACTTTAAAAATCATACAACTTGATCGGACAAATGTCAAAGTTATAGGCGAACTAAAGAATGTGCTTATTAGATTATCGTCTAACCCCAAGGTTCATCAAGTTATTGATATAATCGTTGTGGATATTCCAGAAGTGTATGGTCTATTTTTAAGCAGGGACTAGTCCGAACAGCTACATGGTTATTTCGCGACAGATTGGTCCCATCTATGGCTTCCAGAGAACGACAAGCCTAATAAAATCAAAGTGAATCATGAGCGCTACCTTAAGTTCATGGTCACTGATTTGAACGATCCCAACGAACCGTATACACCTTTTGCTGATTCACCTGAAGTACAAGGGATGGACACCTTCTTCAGTAATTTCATGGCCGAGGCTTCACCTATCACCAATCTAGAACAACAGTCCGAGATTGTAGCATATATGCAGCCAACAGCTTCCACCCAACGATCCCATGTACCCGATGCAAATCAAATATGGTCTCTTTATTTCGATGGGTCAAAGTCCAAAGAAGGAGCTGGAGCAGGCTACGTCATTATCGATCCGGCAGGTAACAAAACATTGATGGCATGTAGGTTGGAATTTGAATGTACTAATAATACTGCAGAATATGAGGCTTTACTGCAAGGTCTCAAAAAAGCTTCGGATATGAACATTCAAAATTTAACAGTCTTTGGCGACTCTGAAATAGTGGTTAGACAGGTAAGAGACTCTATCCACTGTCTGTCTCCGCATCTCAAAATCTACCAGTATGAGGTATGGAATTTAATGAATAAATTTTCTGCTTTCAATATAAATTCTATTCCTAGATTGAATAACTCTGAAGCAGATTTATTAGCTAATGTAGCTTCTAAACTTCTTCCTACAGAAGGCTTGTCCTCAGATACATTCTCCATTGAGCTGCTTTTTCGGCCATCCATCCCCGACAACATCACGAACTGGAGAGTATTTGACGATGATCAGAAGATTATTAACTTTCTGCACATGGAAGAAACCTTTCAAGGCGTGGTGATAAATGAACACACACGATGACAATTTGCGCGATTTCATGGTAATACCAGATCCTAGAACTCCTGAATATTCATCGGATATGGTAAACTCGATCCCTAAATCTGTAATTAGATTAGAGAAGTTTTATGATTTTCAAGATAAATTTAAAAAGACGGTCAATTGTAAAACTAATAGTTCCTCGTTATCTTATGAAAAGGTGAACTTAGGAACTAATGAAAATCCTCAGTGCATTAATCTAGGGTTGGGATGTTCTCAACAAGAAAAAGCCGCATTCATTAAATTTTTCAAAGAATTTAAAGATGTCTTTGCATGGACGTATGATGACCTTAAAACTTTCAACCCTAACATCATACAGCATGTCATCCTGATGAAGCCCCAAACCTTACCCTTTCAACAAAAACTAAGGAAAATGCACCCCAAGCTCGAACCGACCATTCAAAAAGAATTGAATAAGCTCCTAAATGCTAAGATAATTTTTCCTGTTAGACACACTCAGTGGGTTTCTAACCTTGTCCCAGTCCGGAAGAAAAGTGGGGAAATCCGACTTTGCGTCGATTTCTGGAACCTTAATAGAGCGTTTGATAAAGACAACTATCCTGTCCCGCCCATGGAACAAATTCTTCAACAGGTATCTGGTTCTGAGAGGCTATCCTTACTGGATGGTTTCTCGGGGTACAACCAAGTCCTGATGTCTTCGCCAGACCAACTTAAAACTACCTTCCGTACCCCGTGGGGCACTTATGCTTATCATAAAATGCCCTTTGGATTGATTAATGCTGGTGCCACTTTTCAGAGAGAAATGGACATTGCTTTCCGAGGCTTAATCAATCAGTCCGTCGTAGTTTACTTAGATGATGTGATTGTATTTTCTAAAAACAAAAATGATCATCTAGCTCACTTACGAGCTGTCCTACTGCGATGTTGTAAATACAACATCTCCTTAAATCCCAAAAAATCCATCTTTGCAGTAGAACAGGGTAAAATCTTAGGATTCATTGTGTCTAGTGAAGGGATGATTATTGACCCCGAAAGGACTCAAGTCATCACAAAAATTCCCCCTCCTACATCCAAAAAATCGATGCAGTCTTTCTTAGGCCAGATTAACTTCGTGAGAATATTTGTCCCCAGTTTCTCCGAAACGGTCAGGCCTTTACAGAATCTGATAAAGAAAGAGACCCAATATCACTGGGGACCCCTAGAAAATCAAGCTTTTAATGCGATAAAGAAGGCCATAATAGACGCTCTGTCTCTCATGAGCCCAGATTTTTCTCAAGACTTTACACTCTACACTTTTGCTTCTGACCGTTCTTATGCCACTGTCCTAACCCAAAAGAATGCCGAAAACAATGAAGTACCCATTGCCTTTATGAGCTCTGCATTCAAAGGCGCTGAACTTAATTACCCAGCAGTAGATCGACAATCCTACACTATTTTTAAAGTAGTTAAACACTTCTGGTCCTATCTTTTGAAGTCAAGGACAAAAGTCATTGTCCCCTACCCAGCCGTGAGGAACCTGTTAGTGCAGAAGGAGCTAGGAGAAAAGAGAGCTAACTGGGTCACCTCCTTGCAGGAGTATGACTTAGAAATCACCCCAACTCAGATAGTGAGAGGCCAAGGGTTATGCAAGTTAGTTTTTGATTCAGTAGCAGGACATCAAGGTGAAAGCGATACTTCAAACCTAGGACAACGCGATCAAAATCTAATCTGTTGCACACAAAACCCTGTTAGTTCTTGGTACGATGATATAAGATTCTATCTTGAACATGGGTCAGCTCCCCATCACCTCAACCCCGTTAAAAGAAGAGCGTTGAGATTAAAGTCTGCCTCCTTTCATCTGGTTAATGGTATCCTGTTTCGTCAAAGTTTTGACGGCGTACTGATGCGTTGTCTTGAAAAAGATGAAGCAGAAAAAGTCTTGCTAGAGTTGCATGCAGGAGAAGCTGGTGGCCATTTTGGTGGTGACACCAATGCCCATAAGGTTTTAAGAGCCGGTTATTACTGGCCCACACTTTTTAGAGACGCCCATGCCTTGTGTCATAAATGTATCATCTGTCAGAAAGCATCAGGGCAGTTACAAAAACTAGCCTTTCCTTTGCAGCCCGTTTCAGTAGATTCCCCTTTTCAGCAGTGGGGCCTTGATATCATAGGTCCAATCAACCCTTCGTCCTCGCAACAACACAAGTTTATTGTGATAGCCACAGATTACTTTACTCGATGGTCTGAAGCTGCTGCGTTAAGAACTGTCAACACCAGTCAGGTAATTGCCTTTCTAAATTCGAATATTATCACTTGTTTCGGTATCCCTGACTGTTTAGTTTTCGATAATGCTTCTTACTTCTCCTCTCTTGAGATGAGCGAGTTCGCTTTGGAAAAAGGAATTAAGCTGAAGTATTCTGCTAGCTATTACCCCCAGGGCAACAGATTGGCAGAATCGACAAACAAGAACTTGATCAAAATCATCAAGAGAACAGTGGTTGAAAATCACGAAAATTGGCACAATGCGCTGCTAAACACGCTGTGGGCTGATAGGGTAACGCCAAAATCTTCTGTAGGTAACTCCCCCTTTTTTCTCGTTTATGGTAGAGAAGCAATTTTTCCACCTCACATTCTTCTTCCTTCACTTCAGTTGTCACAAAAATTCCAAGAAGAAGATTGTCCCCCTTTGGAAAACCGAATTAATGCTTTGATGAAGCTAGAAGAGGTAAGAGCCCAAGCTAAACGTAAGTTAGATCAACATCAACAATTGGTTAAAAGCTGGTTTGACTCTAACTCTGTTTCTGATAGGAATTTTGAAGTAGGTGACCTCATCTTAAAGTGGGACAAACCACACGAGGGAAAGGGAGAGCACACAAAATTTCAAAATTTGTGGATTGGACCGTTTTTAATTGCTGAAAAGTTGGGTCCCAGTTCTTTTCGATTGAAAAATCTTGAAGGGCAGCCTGACACCTACCCGGTGAATGGCCAAGCCTTGAAAATATACTTTGCTTGATAACTACCCTTGTATATTATGTACATATTTTTCTTTTGTTTCCTTTGTTCGTTTTGTTTTTGTTTTTGATTTGAATTTATCAGTTTGTCTTTGGAAATACACATACCTGTACACTGAGCTATTCAGACAAAGACAATAGAAAATTCCTTCGCTGAAATAACTACTAAGAAAATTTGTATGAACATCAATGGCATATTTCTGAAATTTATATCTATGTTGGAAAAGTCTGTTGTTCGAAAGAAGATGACTGATTTCAATCTCTGAGTAAATCTTGTCATGATCATCTATTATCTTTTTACGCTGTCCCTATTCCGTAAAGGAATGACTCAGAAGATGTCTCCCCGCCTTAGGAAGTTGTTTTTGTAAATAAAACATCTCTGGATCTAAATAAAGGACAGTTCTAAAAAATTCTGATGAGGTCTAAAAAAATATGTTCAAATATCATGATTTTCAGCGTCACCCTGCTCAACTATATATCTATAAAAAACAAAACAAAATAAATTATTAATAAGAGCTGTGGGAAGTGTTTGTAAACCCGTCGGGATGCTGAACAGGTTTGCTGGAAGCGGGTAAATGCATGCATGACGCCAAGACAACTTCGCTGGGGTACTGAACAGGCCTGCTGGCAGCGAAGCAATGCCAGGTATATGAAAATTTGTAAATAAGAATCCTCTTAACGTCCTTTATTCTGATCCAAAACTTCTTGGCAGGATACAGATGTCAGAGTGGGTTAAATGGCAACCTTGTCGAGGCTATGGACGCCTGCTGGCAGCAGTGGCTCTGTCAACAGTATTGGATATTTTATCTTTAATATCATGATTCGCTGGTCTTAAGATTGTTATTAGTTTTTATCTTTTGAAACACTGCTGGAATAGTTGGTTAATGATGATGTTTATATGATTTTCCGGTTGTCATTTTTGAGTTGGAAATATCTTTGCTGTCCTAATCTGAATTTGTTGCTTTTGGCAGAGATAACTGCTTCTACTAGTGTGTCGCCATTGTTGGCAGCCAATTCACATTTTTCCACTATCTAATAAGCTACCTGCACCAATGTTTTGCAAACATCATTTTTTTTTTGTCGCAATTTTCAAGTAAACGACACTTCTATTTTTGCGACGTTTGCACATTACCTTTGTTTATGTTTTCACGACTGTAAGCATGAAAACTTGGTCTCTCGTAGTCGCATTAAAATCATTATTTGAACTGTCGTTATCCTTCTTGTCGATATGCCTATTGCGCTTACATTTTACTTATCATTATACAGCTTGCAAAACTCTTTTGATCTGCACTCATTGGGCATCCTCATTTGTGGGAGAACCAGGCTATGGATTCCTGATACAAACTGAGACAGAAGTTGATGTTCTGCTACAACTTTCGCTTTCATAATATCAATCTTTTGTTTCAAGTTTATGCATGTCATTTGTAATTGATTATAGACTACTTTAGCTATCATAGTCTATTGCAGAATGATGTGATTTAATTAATGTGATCCATGTCTGATTTCTTTCATTACTTTAAAAATTACAACAATTACTTTGTTCAGTTAATGAATGACAAATTTCTCTTCTTCGTCAATTGAATAATTTTGTATAAGTCTTTGCATACAGGTTTATCTAACTATGAAGATTTAAAAATCATAAGATTGTTGTAAACTTTTATGTCTTGTTTGTCCTGTAATCATAATTGAAGAGCACTGCAGCTATCGTTTACAAGAAGCTCTTGGACAATTCGGTGCAGGTTTCCTCCCTCCGATTAGCTAAGACAATCATCATACACAGGACAAATCTGGAGCGTTTCCCAGGTTAGTTTGTAATTTATTTTTGTTAGTTTGTTTAGTATAATATTAGTAGTTTAGTTAGATATATGTTTAGTTAGATGTGTAGTTAGAATTAGTATATTAGTTGTTTAGTTTAGTTAGTTTTTTTATGTTTTATTTCTATTCATAAAATTATAAAATCAACAAAAATATCTTTCTCTGTCTTAGGGCAGAATGCAAATGAGTTTTTCAGGTTTTATTCAAATCTGTAAATTGTAGA
>ML810123.1:369797-387599 GCA_009831015.1 Picea engelmannii
TGCAAGCCTCCAGGTACTCAAAATGGACTCTAGTCTATATCCCAGATAAGGTGTTGAGGTCGATGGGGCAAGACTTGTTGAAAGGTGGGCCTTAAGGAATCCCACATCAGTCAACGCGAGTTCTGATAAAAAGAGTGGTAGGATTATAAATTAAAATATTTCAGTAGTAACAGTGTGTATGGAAAGGCAATGCAGTCATGGAAAGGGAGCTGGATAGTTTTATTGACAAGGAAAACTAAAAAAGCTAAAGAGATGAATGCAACTCAGAAAGATAGGCCTGTGCGAAATCATGAAGGATAATTCAATGGAAGATGGACTTCAACATAGGGATGAACAATCTACTTTGAAGGAGAACTGGAGGAAGACATTCATGGCGCAAATGGTTTTATGAACGGGTTTATGTGTAACTGCAAACACCATGATGTGTAAGACGAGAATCCGCTCCTTCAAGTAGTCAATAAGACATGTTTGTTTCAAAAGTTTTTGTGATTTTTGAAAATCACTTCAGCAACAAGATGTGATCGGCCGCGCACTTGAAAAAACTTAGTACAAATCCTGTATGAAAACTTGTGAGATGTTCAAAAATATAATATGCAGAAAGAAGGAGAAATGTGACAAAGTAAAAATAAATAAAATGTGGTTTTATACCTCTTGTCGTGGGTGTTGCGTGCGCCCTTGTTTCAACGTTGATTGTTTGCTTAGTGTACATGTTTCCATTTGTTTTCAAGAATTTATAAAAACGTCCATTTGCAATGTTATTTGTTTTTGTTGTTTTAATTTTTATACTTGGTTTCTAATTTTATTTATTTATTTATTTTATTTTATTATTATTATTATTATGTTTAACCTAATTTTATTACATTATTTTTTATATTATCTGTTTTGTTTATAATAAAACAAAACATAAAAACAAACAATATATGTTTTTTTTTTTTACTAAAAAAAAAACAATTAAAAATTCTTTTGATTAATATAAAAAATTATTTTTAAAACAAATAATTTTTTTGTTTTTATTGTGATCTTTTTATAATGAAATAAACAAATAAGAAAAAAACAAAATAAAAGAAAGGGAAAAAAACTATTTTTTTATTATAAAACAGAACAAAAGAATAATGCCTGTTGATTCTCATTTTTTTATATACCTCGATGTCGCCATGAATGCTCCAGCAGATAGGAGAAATTTGTAGCACTCAACATCAATTCTCAGTCTGCATTTCTCATACAACATATTGTCAGGATCTACATCTTGCCATGCATCTCATGAAGTGATATCATTGTATTCATTGTCATCCTCCGGTCATTAATGCAAGCCAAAGCCATTATTTTAGTTGTCAATAAACTATCTTTAGCTTCCTGAAGTGCCCTGGCGTATGCTTTATCTCTTTCAAATAAATATGCACCGACATCTTCATGGTCACCATCAACCAATGCTTTCCTTTCAAAGTCATAGGTATTAGCATCAGACTCATCTTCATTCTCACCACTATCAGCTATATAATATTCATGATCATAATTGCCACTTCAAGAAGTCTCATAGTCACTAGATTTTGCATTCTGGCGAGGTGGATGTCTCATAGTCACTAGATTCTGCATTCTGGTGAGGTGGATGTCTCATAGTGTTAGACTTAGCATATTCGGCGGGTGAGGTGGGTGTCTTTGGGCACAATGGTGATGCGCTTGGCATGGATGGCACAGAGATTGGAGTCCCTGAAGAGGGAAACGAGATATGCCATTTTCTGCTCTTGCAAAGCCCGCGCAAGGGCCAAGTCTGAATCTTCTCCATATCATCCCACTATAAGAGAATAACTTGAGTGTAAGTTTCTCAATCCAAATAAGAATATGCACCCAACAGACTAGATTGGAATAGATACTCGAGCCGGGCATGTTTTCCATTTTCACGACCCACCGTTGTCGTTGGGTTTGGCATAGTTTGGTGGGAAGAAGTTGGTGGCCATGACAATGACATAAGTTCTTGGGAGGCACCATTGTGGATCCGCCTTCACTCTGCACTGAATCTCATAGAACCCTAACGCACTCAGAGCGACAGTGTTTGTTCCATACCCTTGGCTGTATAAATTTCCATATCCACGTGCTCCTCCATAGAAAGTGGCATGTGCATGTTTCCACTCCAACGTCTCATCATCTCTATGAGCTAAAGAAATCATATTGATGATGAATAATGCGGCTCCCAACGCCACTAGCAGCTCTGCCGAGTGTCATCATGATTTAGCTGGAGGAAAAGGGTTTCCCAAATATTTATAATAAAAAGGTGAGGCCGAACGTCCTTCGATCACCGACTTGCCAATATTCATAACACTTGGAACTCCATCCTTCACCAATTCACAACTATTTTTCCATTTTCCATTGCGGTCACTGAGACGTGATCTCCATTCTCCTGCAGCTCTTCAAAGCCTCTAATTGATGAAGCAGACCCATTCAACCTTGCTGGGAACATCTCCATATAGATTCCTAAACCTGTCAGATACTGGACCATCGTTCTCTGATGCAGTTAGTTCCCGCTCAACCTTTTCTATACCTTTGCTTACAACTTGCATCTCCTCCACCAATGTCTTCAATTGTCTCTTCGATGTGACTTCCAAATGAGTAAGATCCTTATTAAAATCAAGGAGCTATGGTAGTTTCTCAGTAAGAACCTTACAAAGATAGTGTATCATAGTCATCTTGTTGTTGCGAGCACGTGTATCTATCAATTTCAGAAGATGACAATGGTTACCGATTTGGACACCCAGCCAGCAGGATTGATCTAAACGATAAATGTGACCAGGAAAACATTCAGATCTTCCACATTCTGAATAACCCATCCAGATTTTATGATACTTCCTCTTAAAGCATCCATTGTGAATTGGTGCCGGCTGACTACCCTTCTATTTGAAATTCTCCCATTGACCATGTGTCTCAATTAACCGAATACATTCAAAATTTAGTATTTGTGTCGTTCGCAGTGCCAAGATGGGCCGGATACATAGATTTTTCCAAAGAAATGCTCCCTAATCTTCTCATCCCACATTCAATGTTGAATTGGTTTCTGCTGGGACTGTGGCGTGTAACACATCTGGGCCAATTGTCTACCGCTTCCGGGCCATGGGCGATGCTGATATCTCAGTGTCTCTCGGGGATAATATGACTTCTCTTCATACCTTTCACGTATATAACCTCCTCGCCCATCGTCAGTCCTTGCGAACTTGACAGTGATATATCTCGCAACATTTAGCGACTAAAGGGCTTCCACAACATACTCTACATTAGTTTGGATATCGTTTTCGCTTTTGTGGAGTGCATAAAACCTGATTTTTTAGATATAATGTGAAGGTCCAAATCTTCATTGATTGCCCAAAACTGCTAAATAAATGCAAACGCCAACCATTAGAATTATCCCATCTAAATATGCTGGCTTGGAACTAAAAACACGGACCGCTTCGATATAAACGAAATTTGCAACCTCAGGCGGAAAGTCTTTGTATTGGGTTGGATATAAATGGATACAAGGAGATAAGAATGAATCAAAAACCAGATTCAGAGGATATGCTGAGAAAAAAATGGATCTGCTTACCTGGTTGATCCCTCTCAACATGAATTTACATGCTCATTTCTTTTAATCAGTTATTCTAGCAAGGTTGTTGGAGCGTGCGCCTTCATCTCGTCCAAATTTTCCATTTGATCTGTGTACTAATCGTGTGCAATTGCATTCGACTGTGTTTAAGCAGCAACTCCAACTCCTGGTGTGGATTCATTCGGCCGGGTGAACGCTGCATATCTCCTTCAACATTGTTCTCTTTATTTTCATTATGGCGCGTGAGCAATATGCAAGTAGATGTTTATGCATAGTGGAAATAGTGAACATCGATAAACAATTTCATTTTGATAAGATAAATTAGAGCGGTTAAATTATTGATGGGAAGACCCTCGCAAGTTGTTTATTTGTTCGATTTATGCAGTGGTTTCTGTGTAAAATTCATGATATTTATTTGTTTGCAGGGTTATTTCCAGGCATCTACATAATAAGAGTCGAGAGCAAAAACAAGGCGTGCAAACCAAAAATAATCCAGGCTAAAGTTTAAAACGAGAAGAGTGTGGTCATGAAATTGTTTCAACTACTGTTTCAGCTTGGAGTTTATGCGCAACTCTTGTCTTGTATGAATTGCAGACCTTATTCATTTACATTATATATATTATTATTATTATTATTATTCTTTTTTTTAATGTACTTACTGTTTTATTGCAGGTCGAGGATGCACAATTTTTCTTCTATTTATTTCTATTATAAAAATAAAAATTTATCTTGCAGGCTTTATGTGTGAGGATGCACAAATGTTATTTATGTTTTTATTATGTTTTCAAAATGAAAAATAAAAATAAAAATTTATTTTGCAAGCTTATTAAAAATTTACCAGCAAACGGAAGACGAAAAATAGATTAGGCAAAATATTTTTTTCGTCAATTAATTGATATTCCTGAAATCAATCAATCAATCATCCTAGTCATCCTACTTTATGATCCTCGCGATTGCACGAAGCACGGAGGAGAGCATACTTATTTTAGCAAAAATAAAAAATACAAACTTGAAACTAAAACCCTACCTACTCTACGCTAATTAGAAATGAGAAATTAGTTACGTGTAATCAAACAACCAATGTAGCCATGCACACAACAGTAATAAAAAAATATTATTTTTCAATTTAGCAATTGACAGTCGGGAATATGTATAAATGTGTGAAATTAGCGGTTGAAACCGTAAATTAAAAAAAGAAAAAGAAAATCTAAATGAATCTAACCTAGTACTTGCTTGAAACCAACAACTCCTTGCTCAGATCATGTTGCAGCTCCTTGCTGTCCTCCTCAACCTCTTGCGCGCCTAATGGTTCTTCATTAAATGTGTAAGGTCCTTCGTATGTTGATTCTTCGTTCGCCTCGGGAGGAGTGAATAAGCTTTCGACTGTTGTCAAGATCTCCTCTTCCAGAGAAGATGAGACCTTGATTTTTGCTAGGATCTAAGTAAGTTGTTCCAAGCTTAAATTCATTGTTAAGTCATGTTAAAAAAAAAGGATTCTTACAGCACCCAAAACTGAAATCTAAATGAAAAAACTTGAATAAAAGCACTCTTACTGAAACAGAAAAAAAATTACTCTTCACAGTTGCAGAAATTAAAATGTTCCTAGTAGTTGGTAGGGATAGTGAGGAGTCTCCTCTCACGAGCTTCTATGACCCTCAACACATGTAGATCATAAAAATTAAAACTACTTTTGCGTGAATTGAATTTTGCAGAGATTGAAATTGAAACTAATCTTGCAGAAATTGAAATTACTTCTACCTAGTTGGTAGGGAGAACATGAGGAGTCTCCTCTCACGAGTTCTATGTCCCCTTACCAATATGTTTAGATCACACTTGCAAAAATTAAACTAATCTTGCAAAAATTGAAATTACTTCTACCTAGTTGGTAGGGAGAACATGAGGAGTCTCCTGTCACAAGATTCTATGACCCCTTACAAACACATTTATATCACACTTGCATGGATTAAAATGAAAAATAAACTAATACCTCAATCCATCGTGCTTCCCCGACAACGGCGCCAAAATGTTGGGCTCTAAAGATGTCCTAAAATATAACCTCTATGCATCATCAAAAGGTAGGCGCTGGTGCAAGCGTTTTACTTGTCGCCTACATAGGTTCTTACCTTCCATTTTCAATACTCATCCTCCAAAGATGCAACTCCTGGAAAGGGACAACAATCGTAACAAAAGGAACAAAAATCGTTTCGTTCAAATGAACATCAAAAGGAACAACAATTGTGACAAGGGAATGACAGTCGTTATATTGGGCCAAACTAATGTCGTATTAATTGAATTGTAGTACTTGCCCAACTATCTAATTTGTCAACCCGGGGTTCGTAAACCGACGAAGCACATGCAAAGTATATGCAAGATTGAAGCGAGACTAATATAATCTAATGTTTAATCTACGACTGAAATTGAATCATTAATCTAACACATGACTGGAATTGAAATTAATCTAGTTGCATAAATGAAATTACTCTAAGAATGGGAAATTGCGTAAATGGAATTAATCTAGAAATGGAGAACTACATGTGAAGAGTTGAATGACACAACAACATATGTGAGATCTCACCAATGAAGCAATCTTACATTCAATAATCAAATCAATCTTTATAAAATAATAATGAAATCATGAAAACCAAAACCATGAATCAAAGCTAAGAATCCCTTTCTCTTTCGAATCCTAATGACTACTCTGATTCTAATTACATAATCTAACTCAATTCTAATTCCTCTTCTACTTGAATCCTCATGAAGAGAGAGCACTCTCTTTTATACATGAGATCCTTGAAGATAAGATAACCATCTCATTATTACAGATCCACTTTTCTCTCAACCTATTTCCCATTATTACAAAATATAATCCCTTCAAATCGTCACACATATCTCTCATATATCTTGGATAAGATACTCCAACCAAATCTCCATGATCTTCTCCTTGGAATGGGCTTGAATTATCTCCTCAAATATTGAAATGGTGGAGGAAGTATTCGAGAATTCCTTTTGAATTAATCCTTCTCATATTCCTACACATTACAAAGCTCACACATATTTGAGATATATATGAAAACATGTTGATTTTCTAATATTTAATTACAAATTCCTTTTAAATACTAAAATGAATAAAGTGGAGAACAATAAGATGAAACCCAAGTATATTTATGGAAATGATATTGTGAAAGGTTAATGGGGTGATGAAATGTGGAGAATGATGAAGGGAAAGATGGATGGAAATAAGACATTTCTGAGCCCCAACAATATGCAAAGCTCTGAATTTCACATTCCTTATTAGGAGTTTCATCCATCAGTTTTTTGTTATCAATTTCTTCATTTTTAGNATGAAATGTGGAGAATGATGAAGGGAAAGATGGATGGAAATAAGACATTTCTGAGCCCCAACAATATGCAAAGCTCTGAATTTCACATTCCTTATTAGGAGTTTCATCCATCAGTTTTTTGTTATCAATTTCTTCATTTTTAGGTGAAATATCTTCATCATCTTTCTTGCTTTTTGCTTCATATTTTCTTCTCCATATCTTTCCATAAGGCATTCTGTTTGATGAACTTTTCTTTTCTACATTTGTCCTTTGAGATTTATCCTCTCTTCTTTTCTTCCAACGTTCATTAGATTTCTTTCCTGATTGTATGGATTATTTTTCATGGGTTGTCTTCTTGATTTTTTGCAGTCTTGGGATTTGTGCTCAAACTTATCATAGTTGTAGCATCTCATGGTATGAATTTTTTTTTTTTTGTGCCCAAAATAATTGCGTCTCCAACATCTCATTAAGTTATTGGATGTTCCTGAATTTTTCTTTTCAGGACTCTTGTATTCCAATGCTTTGTGACCAAAGTTTTTACAAGAAAAACAATAACCATTGAAGTTTTTTCCATACTTGAGTTTGTTGTGACATGAGAAGTCTTCTATATGATATGTTTCTTGTTTTTTACTTTTGTAACTTCCTCCTTTAATAAATTTCATGGTTTGTATTTTGTTTGTGATTGCACTTTTTCCTTTTGAGGAGGATAATCCTTTCTCATGTTTGTGAATGGTGTTCCACTTGCCACCTTCTTCTTTCTTATTGTACCCAAGACTAGGTTTTTCATCGCTTGGTCTTTGATTGTTCCAGATCGTATCTAGGATGGTTGAGCTATTTTGGAATTTGACAGTTGCTTTTGTCTTTTCATTCTTCTTTTTTAGGTTGATAACTTCCAATTCCAACATGTGACACGTTTCTTCCTTTTTAGTCAACTGGATCTTCAAGTCTTCTTCTATTTCCTTAGCTTCTTCAAGTTGACTCTTTACACCGATGACTATTTCTTCTGTCTCATCCAAGACTTCTATGCATTTATTGGTTTTGTCATATGTCTAATCTTCTATTTCTTTTATTATATCAACAACTTTAGTCTTCAATCTTTTTATTTATTCCTTGTTTTCTAGCTGAATCCTTTTGAGGTTGATGAGTTCCAATTCCAGCGTGTGGCACGATTCTTCCTTTTTAGTCAACTAGCTCTTCATGTATTCTTCAGTTTCCTTAGCTTCTTCAAATTGAGTCTTTAGACTATTGACCATTTATTTTGTTTCTTCTTATTCTTCTGTGCATTTATTGAGTTTGTCATATGCCTTCAACTCATTCATTTCTTTTGTTAGATCAACAAATTCAATATTTAATGTATTGATCTCTTCTTCTTTGTCTTCTAGCTGAATCTTTTGTTCTTGCTCTTCATGGTTGTTAGATTGATCTAATTGTTGTAGTAGAAACATATCTTTCTTTTGAAGTTTCTCCAACTCTTCCAAAGTGCACATAGTTGTGTATTTGAGATTGTCAAGAGCCTCCATGGGAATTTCAAGAATCCTTGCTCTGATACCAATTGTTGAAACACACACTGACACTGAGAGGGGGGGGTGAATCAGTGTCTAGAAATTTTGGCTACTTTTCACACTTTCATGGATTAACTAAATTAACTGAATAAGATATGCAGTTCAATTAATTATTCATAAACATGTATAACACAAAATGTATGAAGTAGATACAATATCATTCTTTTATTTATTTAACTTGAATGAATACAAATAAAATCAATCCTTTAATATCTTCAACTTCAACTGAATATGAGAGATCCAACTCTCTGATACAAGACCCAACTTGTAGTTCTCAGATGTAACTAAGAAATGAGAAATCCAACCCTCATAACAAGACCCAGCTTGTTGATCTCAGATCCAACTGAAATGTGAGGACTACAATCCTCATGACAAGACACATCTTGTAAACAGGCACCACCCTGATAGAATGAAATTTCATTCAATTCATTATATATATATATATATATATATATATAATGAATTGAATGAAATTTCATTCTATCAGGGTGGTGCCTGTTTATATATAATGAATTTCATTCAATTCATTATATATAATGAATTGAATGAAATTTCATTCTATCAGGAGTGTGCCTGTTTATATATAATGAATTTCATTCAATTCATTATATATATATATATATATATATATATATATATATATATATATATATATATCCACCAAGACACACTCTTCTCTTCATATTCCTTTACTTATATAGTCCTCCAGAGGGTTCCACTTAGAAACAATGAGTCCTTTTGGAATGAAACATTGCACCCCTTCAGTTAATTAACAGAAATGGTAACTTTTATTAATTGATTTTTGTGCACCAATTTAGACAACAATTTTCATATGAATATTCTAGAGTGATGGAAATGAATTTTAAAATTCTACGACATGGGTTTTTTGTAGAGCATGCCCAATTGGCCGACACATAAGAAATATCCCCATAAATTGTGTGAGGTGGCTAGTACATGCGGTTATTTGAAGACAACTTGAAAATATTTTCCTTTGGTCGTTGGATGTCAGTTCGACATCAATACATATTACATTTTCGTGAATGTCTAAATCGACCTCCACATATCTCCTTTGTTGGTGATTATTTAAACTCAACTTGTAAACAATATACTTGATGGTTATATTAAAATCGATTCCCTCTCAGCTGCTAGTCACTAAATATTTGACTTGGTCTCACCCTTTTTCATATTTGCTTCCTCATTCGATCGACAAACATCTTTTTGTTCGACTCAACTATGAGAAATTTCAACTTGAGTATTTCAATTCTAGTCGATCCATCTTGCTTCAACCTTGACCTGACTTGTATTTAATTTTTCTTCGACTTCAACCTTTAGGTTAATGAAATATCCAGTAATACTGAGAGGGGGGGGGGGGGGGGGTGAATCAATATTGCCTACTTTTTCTTTTTATCTTCATCCATATTAAGCACACATATTAATTATTCAATTAGCAATATATGATGAACAACAAACCCTTATGAACACAAGATTTTATTGTGGAACCCAATAGGGAAAACCACCAACTCTTTTCTCATTAATAAAATGTTCTTTTACATAATTGTTTTCAAGCTACAACTTGATGGAGAGACATTCCCCAAGTTTTGTTGGCAGCCAATTCACATTTTTATCCTATCCTTATAAGATGCCTACACTAGTGTTTTGCAACCCTTGATTTTCATCGCAATCTTCGGAATAAAACAACACTATTATTTTTACGCAATTTGCACACCTGTCTTTGTCCTCATTTTCACGACTGCAAGCGTGAAAAATTTGATTTCGAAGTCACATTAAAATCGTCACTGGATTGTTATGGTCACTCTTGTCTATATGTTCACTGCATTTCCAATTTAATTATGATTGCACAGTTGGCAAGGCTCCAAGATCTTTACTCATTTGGCATTCT
The DNA here is from genome assembly GCA_009831015.1 of Picea engelmannii. NCBI lineage: Eukaryota > Viridiplantae > Streptophyta > Pinopsida > Pinales > Pinaceae > Picea > Picea engelmannii. The sequence continues at coordinate 380,151 of ML810123.1, forward strand.
TTAATTGTTAATATGACTTCATTTTTATAAGACTGTGATGATATTCTTGTGATCAAGTTTTGATACATTGGTGTTTTAATGTTCTATAGTCTTTCTTCCATTTTTTTGACACATTGGTTTCATGAAAACACATTGACGTGTGGTTAAACCCTTGGTATAATCATTTCATACAACACATATGTGATATGATCGAACCCTTGGTGTTGATTTCGAATCATTGTTTTGGTTTTAAAACTATGCAAACGTTATGCTTATGCAAATTTTTGGATTGACTCACTATAGATTTCATTGTTTGAATGGCATTGTTTTTGACATATGCAATTATGATTTGGATCGCTATATGCGCCGTCGGTTGTACTTATGAAATGACTGTTTTGCATGGGCTGATCTAGCTCCACCACCCTCACACATTCGGGCATTAATGCCTTCACCCTATCCTGGGTCATCTCTGTTGATTTTTGGGTAAGCTTGTGTGCTATCGATCTTGTGAATACCTTGTTCGAACCTTTGGCCGTAAACCCTTGCCCACTGTGTATTCTGTTCTATGGCGCTGGTGATACGCATAGAACCAAATGGTAGCCAAACTCTGTTGCTATTCGATAATGCTCACAAAGATTTGGAAAACGATGGCTGGCTGGTGTTTATCCAAAGGTTTGAGGGTTTTAATCTATCGGTTGCCCAACAATTTTCCCTCACCTTCGACGGGTGCAGGGCTAAGGTCGGAGACATACAGCTCGAGCTCAATGAGGAATTCATGAGCTCAGCTATAGGACTACCAGCTTCAGGGCAACGTTGGTTTAAAAACTCCAAGGTAGACGAGGTGTCGTGGCCTCTTCTATTCACATCAAGGAAGATTGTTTCCTGTGATAAAGGTATGCCTATCACTACCCTCAAACCCAGGTGGCACGATCTTTTGGCAATTGTTAAACAGTTTGTGACCTGCGAAGGTCATTATGGATTGGTGTTTATGTATCATCTGCGATTATTGATGAATTTTATAGGCTACCCTCTGAACATGTCACATTACTTCTTGGGTAGTCTTTATAATATGTCTAAAAGATTCAAGTGTGAGAAGGTTGATAGCATCCTTTTTCATCACGGCTTGATCAAAGTTATAGTCGTCCATCATTTGAGCCTTCATGGTGATAGTTGGTAGGCCTTCCTATCTAGGAATCGCTTTTCCACTCTCGAGTCTGTCAAAGAGGACAAGGTTGTGGTTGCTGAAACATTGGTTGGACCGGCCATGCCATTTCATATCCTTCTACCTCCTGTCAAACCCTCGGATTGCCCTGACATCGACCTACCCGATACCATAGCCAACCCGTGTACTAAAGACAAGACTGAGGCTGACAAGAAGCCGGTGAGGAAGAAAGATAAGGGTGATTCTATTGTCAACAGTAAGGGGAAGAAACATGCTCGATGGATATCGAGATGCGCTAGGAATAATCCCAAGCCAAACGTTGATCAGAAGCCAATAGTGCTGAGGGAGGACTTAGACTCCGAAATTGAACGTTTCTTGAATGAAGAATACCCCTATTCTCATGGCTTGTGCTCTAAGGAACCCTATGACTATGTCTCTAATTTACCTCCGTGCCTCAAGAACAACCCTAATTACCCTGGAATCAAGCTGCACAAGGAAACCCCTGGTAACTTGAACAAGCCCTCGCCTGTGTTTCCGAAGCCCAATCAATCACCATGTACCCAATGTAATGGTTGGCTAGAGCGCTATTACACCGATGTTCCCCTGTTGCAATCAAAGATCAAATCGTTAGAAGAATGGATGACAGTCTTGTCAAAGGAGAATGACAAGCTACAAGCTAACGAGAAAAAACAAAAGACCACCGGTTCGATTGTTTTCAGAAATGTCGAGGCAGCAACAACCTTTGTCAATTCAAAATTATCATGACTGACTTGTTTTCTTACTGCCCAGGTATGAATTTCAATATTAATTATGTTTTATGAGTTGGTTTGAATTAATATAATCGATTGGATTTTCTTTCGATAGCTCTGTTCGTTTCAATAGATTTAAAATGATTTTGTTGTACTCGGATCACTAAAAACAATTTTGTTGTGAATCATGCTATGATTTGGTTATGAAATTTTTCTCAGATTAGTATAAACGATTGATTGTTTGTTGATTCCGTTTGATTAGGATAATCGTTTGGGTTTGATTTCGATTAGTTCTGTTGCTTCTCATGAATTCAAAATGATCCTGTTGACTTCGATTTACCATGAACGATTCTGTTTTGTATTGAATCAATATTTTCGTTTTGGATTGCATTCGACCTGCACACAAGATTTGTTTGGTAAATACGATTTTGCATAACAATTGTGTCGGTCCCAAATTGGTTCGATTCAATTTTTTTTGTTTTGGTTCTGAAACGATGCTGCGTGCCACAATTAGCATGGTCATTTGATGAAGATTGGTTTGATGTAGTTCTATTAGTTGTAAACTAAAAAAATAAAATATGATCCTGTTAGTTCCGTTTTAATTCGACAACGATTCTGTTAAGTTTGATTTGGCATATTTGGTCTCTATTGAATTTGTATGGAATACTTGACTAAATCAATTATGGTCTATTTTGAAATTGGTTCAAGAGATGATTTCATTTATTATCCAACTATCGATCGATTTTGTATGTTCTGAATTGGTAATGAAAGTTGTTTGACAAATCTCACATATCCTGTTACCAATTGATTAATTAGATTACGATTTCATTTGTTCAATTTGCATACAAGTTTTGATTTTTTGTGGTATGAATGATTCGCTTCGTTTGGAATTGGCTTTGGTTTAATAAGTCGAATATAATTCTGTTAAGTTTTGGATTGATTTTAAAACGATTCTGTGCTCAAATTAGACCAGCTACAAAATCGCAAGATTTTGTAGCTAGTCTTAAAAATTAGATTTTGGTCAATTTTATCAATAAAACATTATCTAAACTTCTGTATCCTTGTCTCCTTACAGGTACCTACGAATTTCATTGACAAATGAGACATGCTGTAGCAGTTTAGCTATAGTTTTCAGTTGTTAGTCATAGGAAAAAAAATAGGGACTTGGGATATTATCCCCAGTTTTTTTGTAAACTGTTTTGATAATTCCCACAAGGATGTTTTACCATGTGGAAGGTCTTTAAATACTTGTTATTTTTTGTAATGGACCCATCATCATTACTATTGGGAGAACCAGACTATGGATTTATGATACAAGCTGGGATGAAAGTTGATGTCTTGTAACAACTTTAGCTTTCAATATATCAAACTTTTATTTCAGGTTTTCTTCATATCAGTTTGCAATTAATTATCGACTACTTTAGCTATCATAATTCATTGCAGGTTGATGTGATTTGGTTTATGTGTTGTCCATATCTGATGTCTCTTATTTCTTTTTAATACAACAATTACTTCGTTTCAATTTAATGAATAAAGGTTTATTTGCTTCGTTAATTGGACTGTTCTGTACAAATCTTGCACAGGGATTTATCTAATGTAATGATTTGTAAATTATAAGATTGCTGTTATTTTTTATGTCTTGTTTGTCCTGTCATTTATATTTGAAGAGCACAACTGCTTCTTGTTTACAATAAGCTTGTGGAGAATCTGGTGTGGGTTTCCTTCCACCAAACAGCTAAATCGACTATTGTATACGGGACAAACCTGAAGTGTTACTTCAGGTCAGTTTGCTATCTGTTAATTAATAGTTAATTTATTAGTGTTATTTAAAGTGGTTTAGATAGATATATGTATAGTTTAGATTTATAGTTAGAATCATTATTTTAGTTGCTTAGTTTAGATAGTTTTTGTTTAATTTCTTTCTCATAAAATTATAAAAATAAAAAAACAATAGTTTCGTTGTCTTAGGACAATTTACAAATGATTTTTGCAGGTTTTCATTTAAATCTGTAATCTGTAAATATTGTACATTTGTAGTTATATCTAATTCTGTTGATAATTGAACATTTAATTTTATAGAAATATTGTTGTATAGTTTAGGTAATAGATTGTATATATGTACTTCAGATTTGTTTATTAGTTTGCTTTAATTGTTGTTTTTATTTAGATTAGTTCCTTAGTGTAGTTTTCTTTTGTTTTCCTAGGACTTAGATTGGCCAACGGAGCCGCTAAACCCGTCAGGGTGGACCATCCCAAACGGATTGGGTTATTTAGACAACCCCGGACCGGATCCACTCTTCCAGTTGGCGAGCATTCATTTTTTCCCGTCAACAAGTTTCTTCAGCTACAACTGAAGGGATGCTGCTATTAATATTATGGTAGCTTCGGGAGGTATGAACCTCTATTGTGACGTATGACGAGACTAGAATCCTCCGGAAGGAAGCAAAGAAATGAAGGAAACCCTAGACAGGTTGTCGGTTGCAGAAATATATTTAATATGAATTTATTAATACCCATAAGGAGAATTTGGCCCCAGTTAAACTGCCTAGATTACTATAAATACAGGGCACCAGTTTTCATTATACACATCTCAACAGTTGCAGAGAGAACTGGATCTGCGCAGGTGTAGTTGCAGCTTGTGCACAGGTTTCTGGGAAGGTGTGCACTAGCCTCTGGGTGGGATCATCTGTTCAACTTAGTTTCTATTCTTTCTTGGTGCATTAGCCTCTCTTGGCTATTGGATTGATACCATGATTCTCTTCTTGGTCAAGGTCAAGGTGCTCGAAGGGTGGCTTCGTCCTGTGGTTGGGTGACGAGGTATCGTCAATGGTAAAAATAGCACAATATTCTATATTATAATAGGTTATGGGCCCACACCCCCCTTCAGTCAGCCTAAAATGCTAGAAGGAAGCATAGTCGGTAGACATTGAGCTCGTTGAGGAGCTGCCGCTAGGGTTACTAGCAAGAGCAGCTTCCAAAGCACTGCAGTTAGGGTTACTAGCAGAAGCAGTTGTAGAAACCCTAATTCTCAGATCTAGCACCTTGTGATGGAGCATCTCACTCAAGGATAAGATATTCAGATGTGCCCTAACTCAGTGCACCTCTTGGCTCTCTCAGAAGACAAAAATGACGAAGTTGAAGTTTTGGATCAAGGCATGACCAACTCCCAGTCAACCGAAGACATGTGTGAAACAATCAGTCTCTTACACTACTTAGCACTTACTGGGACAATTGAAGACGATATGTGGATAATCAACAATGGAGCTTCCAGGCACATGATGGGAGATCAAGCTAGACTCTCAAATCTAAATGAGAGAAAGACATCATACAAAGTGGAGCTTGGATACAAAATCACTTACCTCGTTGAAGGATTTGGATAAGCCTCCGTCATGTTGGAATCAGGTAATCATGTTCACTTAAGCAATGTTTTATATGTACCTGGTTTAGAAAAGAATCTTGTATCAATATCATGTTTAGAAGACAAAGGGAACATAATAACCTTCATGGATGGAAAGGTGTTATCATGGCATAAGAATTCTAGCATAGAAGATGCCGGGGTTATTGGAAGTCGTGAAGGAAATCTATATAGACTACTAGAACGAAATGAAGAAGCTCTAGTACATGACAAAGTCAATCCTAATGAGATTTGGCATAGAAGGTACACTCATATCAATTATCAAGCATTACCTTTCCTCAGAAAAATGGTTGAAGGAATACCAGAATTGAAATCCACACACGAAGGAATTTGCAAAGGATGTACCCTTGGGAAGAATATCAAGAAACCATTCCCAAGCAGCAACAATAGATCCAAGGAAATCCTAGATCTAATACACTCAGATGTTTGCAGTCCAATGCCAGTCAGATCTCTAGGAGGATCTCTCTACTATGTAACCTTCATAGATGACTATTCAAGAAAGACGTGGTTGTATCTACTAAAATCAAAAGACGAAGTATTCAACAAGTTCCAAGAATTCAAGGCAGAAATAGAAAACCTTACGAACAAGAAGATCAAGACATTAAGAATAGATAATGGAGGAGAATACACCTCAAAGGAGTTTGTTGCATTCTGAAAATCGGCAGGGATTAGGAGGGAGTTGACTATTCCTCATAATCCTCAACAAAACAGTGTAGCAGAAAGAAAGAACAGATCTATCGAAGAAACGGTAAAAGCCTTATTGAATGATCAAAGTCTATCCATGTTCCTATGGGGAGAAGCAACAATGACGGAAATATATGTACATAACATAAGCCCTCATTGTATTTTGAAGGACATGACACCAGAAGAAGCATTCTCAGGTAAGAAACCTAACGTAGAAAACTTAAGAATATTTGGATGTCCAAGTTACTCTCATATTCCCAAAGATAAAAGAAATAAACTAGAACCCTCAGGAAAGAAGGGGATATTCATGGGATATAGTGATTCATCCAAAGCTTATAGATTATATATTCTAGAACAACACAAAATAGAAGTAAGAAGAGACGTAATGTTCAATGAAAGGATGGCCTTCATAAAATCTATTGAAGAAATTATAGAAGAAGAAGAAATTGAAGAACCAAATGAAGAAAACACAGAAAACGAAAATAACGAAAAGGATCAACCTGATCATCCTATGGAGCCATGTGAGAACATTGATCCAGATATCATACCAAAGAACAAGAAACAACCAACTTGGCTTGAAGCCACATTACAAGACGTAGAAAGAACCAAAGTTCTAGAAGGAACATCTAGGAAGAGTAAAAGACTGAAAAGATTATCAAGTTATGCAACATACATGACAAAGCTTCTAGATGAAGAACCTACTACATTCGAAGAAGCAGTCCAAAAGGGACAATGGAAAGAAGCTATGGCGGAAGAACAAAAGTCCATTATGAAAAATGAAGTACGGGAAATTGTACCCAGACCTAAAGAAAAATCAGTGGTAACCTCAAAATGGGTATACAAGATCAAACATGCAGCAGACGGAAGCGTGGATAAATATAAGGCAAGATTCGTGGCCAGAGGGTTCTCCCAGAAGGAGGGAGAATATTATGATGAAAACTTTGCTCTGGTGGCAAGGTATACCTCCATCAGAGCTATCATATCTCTTATCGCTTCCATGGAATGGAATCTACACCAGATGGATGTAAAGACAACCTTTCTCAACGAAGCTATTGAAGAAGAAGTGTATATTGATCAACCTCAAGGATTCGAGGTACATTCCAGAGACACTCACGTGTTCATATTGAAGAAATATCTATATGGAATCAATCAAGCTCCAAGGGCTTGGTACGCCAGAATGGACAACTATCTAACAAGACTTGGTTTCTCCAAGAGTCATGCAGATCCAAACCTTTATTACAAAGTCGTGGATAACGCACCTATGATTCTACTATTATATGTTGATGACTATTCATAACAGGTGAAGAATCTCTAATCATCCAGTGAAAGAAGGAATTAGCCTCTGAATTTGATATGAAAGATCTAGGTCTCATGCATTATTACTTGGGACTAGAAGTATGGCAGAAGCGTGGTGAAGTATTCCTTGGACAAGGAAAGTACGCAATAAAGATCCTTCAGAA
>ML810124.1:5941-30097 GCA_009831015.1 Picea engelmannii
AACCCAAGTAGGAAAACCGACTTCAAATGAGGTTTTTGTATATTTCATTTCAACAATTTATGGTACAATGCAACTCTTGGTTCTCTTTACATCCTCCTCTCTTGGCCAACAAAAATCCCATTGAGAATGAAGGTGAAAGAAGAAGTAGGGAGAGTTGGGGGTAAGGGGAAGGCCAATAGCCATGAGGATAAAAAACAAAGACCAAGTTCAAATCAAATGAATACTCAATGATAAGACCACTGGAAATTGTGCATACTGATCTAGTTTAACCAACTAGAATAAAGGGTTTAAAATGTGAGAAATACTTTATGTTATTGGTTGATGATTATACAAGAATGATTGTAGTTTGTTTTCTCAGGAATAAGTCAGAATCATTTGAAAACTTCAAAGTATACAAGGAAATGGTTGAAAATGAAATGGATTCAAAAATAAAATGCTTGAGATCTGATAATGAAGGAGAGTTTACTTCAAAGGAATTTATGGATTTCTGCAGTAAGCATGGTATAAAAAGGAATCTCTTCGTTGCTAGAACACCTCAACAGAATGGTTTTGTCGAAAGAAATAAAAGGACAGTACAGGAAATGGCCCGAACAATGTTAATGGATTCCAAGTTGATAAATGTTTTTGGACACATGTAGTGCACACAACATTTCACATTCAAAATAGAGTAATGCTCTGGAACAATAGTGACAAAAATCTTTATGAGCTATGGAAAGGAATACCAACAAATGTGAAGCACTTCAAAGTCTTTGGAAGCAAATGATACATCAAAAGAGAAGATGGCGGAATGGGAAAGATTGATTCTCATGTAGAGAAAGGCGTACTTGTTGGTTACTCAAGTACAAGGAAAGCATACAAATTTTACAATCTAAGGCTCAACAACGTTGTGGGAAGAATCAATATAACGGTTGATGAGACAGGTGGATGAAAATCAAAGGAAGAAGAAAAAGAGTCAGTGGAACAGGTTTACGAAGAAGAAGTAAAGGATGAAGAAGAAAAAGAAGGGGAAGATGAAGAAGATCAAATAGAATTAGAAGATGAAGAACAACAAGTACCTCCAAAGACACCTAGAAAACGAATACAGAAGAATCGTTCGTCATATCAGATTATCAGGAACAAAGATGCAGGAGTTGATACTAGAAGAATAATTCATTCACCAGAACAACTACACTTAGCACTCTTATCTTCGATTGAACCAAACAGTTTTGAAGAATCCAACAAGGATGAATTCTAGATAAAGGCCATGGATGAAGAATTGGATCAGATGGAGAAGAATGCCACTTGGGAATTGGTTCCAAGACCAAGGTACAAGAATGTGATCGACACAAAATGGGTCTTCAAAAATAAATTGAATGAAGATGGACATGTTACCAGGAACAAATCTAGATTGGTATGTAAAGGATACGCACATGTTGCACAGGTTGAAGGTATCGACTTTGAAGAGAAATTTGCCCCAATTGTGAGAATGGAAGCAATTAGATTGATACTAGATTATGCATGTTCAAAGAATATTAAAGTGTATCAGATGGATGTGAAATCATCTTTTTTGAATGGAGAACTAGAAGAAGAAGTCTACATTGAGCAACCAGAAGGATTTTAGTTATCAAAAAACGAAGATTATGCTTGTAGATTAAAGAAGGCCTTGTATGGTCTCAAACATGCACCCAGAGCATGGTATTCTGGACTAGACAGATACTTACAACAATAAGGGTTCATGAAAGGAAATGCAAACAACAACCTCTACATCAAGGTAACTCAAGATAATATTTTATTTATTGAATTGTATGTTGATGATATTATTTTTGGAAGTGATGATGACAAGTTGAGACAAAAATTTGCGAAGGATATGAAGAATGAATTTGAAATTTCATTACTTGGAGAACTATCCCTCTTTTTGGGTCTTCGGATATGTCAAAGCAACCAGGGAATTTTTATTTCTCAAACCAATTATATCAGAGAAATGATAAAGAGGTTCATAATGGAAGATTGCAAACCAATCAGTACTCCTATGCAAACTAGTTGCAAGTTAAGCAAAGATGATGATTCAAAGTCTACAGATCAGAGGCAGTATAGGTCAATTATTGGCAACTTACTCTATGTGACAACATCCATACTAGATGTAATGTAGGAAATTGGACAAGTGGAAATATTTTAAGTAACACCAAAGGAATCACATGTTCAAGAAGTAAAGTGGATATTCAGATATATCAAGGGTACATAAGAGTTTGGATTATGGTATCCAAAAGGAAAGGATTTATCACTTATTGCCTACACAGATGTAGATTGGGCAGGTTGCATGGATGACTGATGAAGCACTAGTGGAGCAACGTTCTACTTGGGTGAGTGTTTGGTATCTTGGCTAAGAAAGAAACAATCATCAATATCATTATCTACAAGAGTATATTGTAGTGACAACATGTTGTACATAGGTTCTATGGATGAAATAAAATATGACAGATATACAGGTTGAGTATGATGAGACCATTCCAATATATTATGATAATAAAAGTGCCACCAGTATCTCAAAGAAATCGGTGATGCACTCTAAGATGAGGCACATTCCAATAAATTATCAATTTCTACGAGAACAGGTTGTAGAGAAGAACATCAAAGTTGAATATGTGGGAACAAAATAACAAGTGGCAGATATATTTACAAAAATGATTCCAAGGGAAGCCTTTCAGTATCTTTTCCAGAGACTCAGAGTAATTTCTAATCCAAAATGAATGCTTTTGAATGCTTATATTATATGTCTTAGATTTACACAAGGAAGCACCATAAAGAGGAAAATTCAGGTTGGGGGAGTAGTTTCATGAACAGTTTAGTCAAGAGGATCATCCCCAAGGACAATTGAGTTAAGGGGAGCATCCCTAGATAATAAGTTACCTTTGCAATTGATGTCAAAGGGGGAGAGATTTATCAAATGTAGGGTAGAGAGTTAGATGCTTGGAGAGAGAGAGAGCAAAGAGGCATGGTTCCAGGGGGAGCGATGATCACAGGGGGAGGATGAGCGATATGACTTTAGTATTGCATCATAGTGTTGCCATCAATGCTAAAGGGGGAGATTTTTTATTATTTGGTTTGGTGGTCATTGATGTCAACCCTTGAAGCAATTCCGGTAGAAAATTGTGGTAGCCCCAAAAATATGATTAGGGGAATTCAATTTGATTGAAGTATAATGGTACGAAGTTTAATATATTTTCAAGTAAGACTATTATATATGGATAGTACATGTCATGCAATTTCTAGTGATATGTAGAACATCCCATAACTCCTCACGGTTAGAGAGTTATGTCCTGGTGAAGTGGAAAACCCTCACGAGTTATCTTGAAGGTCAAAGAAGTCAAATTAATTCTAGAAGCCCCTAGAAGAATTTGAATAGTCAAGTGGGTGAAACTAGGAGTTAGTCATGGGTTAAGTTGTTGCAATAAGAAAATAATTTAAAATAATTTATTTACAACTAGAACTGAAGAATTTAATATTTGTAGCAAAGTGAGTTAGAAGTGGATAAGTTGTTAAAAGTGGGAACTTAGCCCTAAAAGAAGGAAAGCGGATTAAGTTGGTTAGAAGGTAACCCCTTGAGGAAGCTACATGGAAGTATAAATAAGAGAGAAAGGCTCTCCTATTATAACCTATTGAATATGAGACAGACAAGAATTATCCAAAATACTTGGAATATAACACAATAATCCATGTAGGAATAACGTATAAATGTATAAAATATGAATAGATGAGATGAGATACAATTGAGAATGAGGGCTCGTTTATATACCCACACAAGGGTGCCCCTAACCAATAGACATGTCCTTTCATTATTAATAATTATTATTTATTAATTATCATTTAATTATTGTGTTACTAATATCTATTTTATATGTATATTTATGTTCATAACATTGTCTTCCCCTTAAAAATGCTTTGTCCTCAAAGAATACTTTATGGAAGACTTATCTCTTGTTCTAGCTTATAATTATTGTCTCATGCTTCTTCATTATTGAGTTAGTAATCGTTGAGGACCTGAGACAACAGGATCTTCTAAGCGCTGAGCAGAACTGTCGATTTGTAAAGGAGTCTACCCATCCTAATTCGTTCTTCTACGGATTTGGGTTTTTATACGGTTCTTGGAAAGAACTTGATACATTTCTACTCCCATGATCGCTTCTATTTTGACCCGCACTTGTAATGGAAGTAATATTATTTGACGTAGTGGTTATTTGTTTCTGTTGATACATTGATTGGTTGAAGTATCAATTTTCATGATTAGGATGTCGATAAGGAATCCTTGCAACTTGATCTTTATTTCTTATACTTGCATCTTTTTCTCTATTTTGTGAAAGGTTATTTGGGTAGGTATTATTGATAGAGAAAAGTGCGGAAGAAAAAGTGCGACAAAAAAATCACGGTAGAATAATCGCAACAGAAAAAGTGCGGCAAAAAAATCGCAGCAGAAAAAGTGCGGCAGGAAAATCGAGCCAAGAAAACTACGGTAGAAAAAGTGTGGCAGAAAAACTACAGTATGAAAAGTGCGGAAGAAAAACCGAGGCAGAAAAAGTGTGGCAGAAAAATCACGGAAAAAAACTGCCGCAAAAAAATTGCAGCAACAGATTCACGACAACAGAATCACGACAACAAAATCATGGAAGCAGAACACTACAAGAAGAAAAAAGGTATGGTTTTCATATGTGTAGTGTTGTATTTATGAATCTGGTTGAGGGTTTTCCTTGTAAATCTATTGGATTCGCTCTTGGAAGTTTAGGTCTTGTTGTAGAGTTGATCTGAGGAAGTTCTACTGAAGTTTAATATTGGTTCATGTTTGAGGGATTTTGGTTGAGGTATGTTGTTGAAGTTATTGGTACAGATAGAGAATGTATAACAATGAGGTTATAGAACATGGTTTGAGGTATAGACTTGTGGTATAGTGTTTGAGGTATATGTGATCAGATCATATTGGTTGATGAGTATACAGTGACATGTTTCTCAGTGACAGATTTGACAGAACAGGTTGTGATAGTGACATATACAGTTTCTACATTTGGAACTTATATGTCAGGGTGGTTGGACGGGGAAAGGATAGGTGGTTGTAGCCTCCTTCTGGTTGTAGTTAGAAAATTGGGGAGTTGAAACTTCCCTCAGGTTGTAGCCTAAAAATAGGGGGTCGAAGCCTCCTTCTAGTTGCAACTAGAAAACAAAGGAAGTTGGTGCTTCCAATGAATTTAATTCTTAAAGACAAATAATAAAAATCATTATGTGGTTTTCTCCTACATTGGGTTTCCACGTAAAAAATATTGGTGTACTGTGTATGTGTATGATTGTTCATTTGTTCATGACTTATTGGATGATAATGCTATATTGATCATAAAGATAAATAACACTTGCATACTATGGTTAAAAGGATTAAAAATCTCTATTACTGATTCACCCCCCCTCTTAGTAATCCAACATCCAGATCTGCTTGGAATATGAATCGTTGTCATTGCTTAACCCAATGTGGGGCTGATTCTCCTTTGCACAAGGGCTACATTCTTCCATGAAGGGGCATATTTCTCCCAAAAGGGGATTACATATAAACCACAAACATGGGTGCTTGTTTCTCTCCTAAAGATCTCTCCAAAGAGTCTCCAAAGGGCCTCCACAATGGCCTCCCAAAAGATCCCCAAAGTGGTCTCCTACATTCCTCCCCCAATTTCTCAAATGAGGAGCTTAAATAATTTTTCCTAGATCAATAATCCAAAAAGACAATATCCATACGAATAGGATCTAAGGTAAAAAGTGAGGAAAAGTCCAAATGAGACCCTTAACTTCCTCCTTAAGACTAGGAATCCACTTGTAATAAAGTGAGGAAGAGTCCAAACCAATTAATGAGACCCTTAACTTCCTCCTTAAGACTAGGAACTAATTCTCTCTTAAAAGTAGGAAACTAATTTGTGAGTCGTATTCTCAAAACTAAGTTCCCATTTTTAAAATATGTTGGGCGCATGCCCATTTTGGGGAAAAGGCACGACGTGGAGAAAATATAGTTGGCAGGGAGGCATGCGAGGCGTGCATGCAAGAAGATGGGAAAGAAAGATAGCTGGCAGGAAAAGAAGTGGACGAAAGGAAAATGTGCATGCAGAGGAGGAAAGCGTGAAAGGACATAATGCAAGAAGACCTAACCATGTTAGGGTTTTGGTAAGAGAATGTAATGGTTGATGAGCCAAAAACACATATAAATAGATACCTAGGAGTTCTAGGTGGGGGGTCTGCTTATTGATTGTTACTCATGTGAGAAGGAGTAACTGGTCTATAGCACGATTGTAATCCGATCCAGTCTTGTATGTTGTTGAGTTGTAGAGGGTCAGAAGGGTAGATATTGAGGGTTAGATCATAAGTTGAGGAGCCTGGTGTGATCTAGTCTGCCTCATAATAGATCTCAACCCGATTGAGGATGAGTTGTAAAGCACGTGACGTTGTAGTTTTGGAACTGCCATAATAAAAGAGCTTGAGAGATAGATCTTTGTGGATGTATCCCAAGAGGGGGTGAACCACGGTAGCACCCATGTTATGTGATTGAATGTTTGTGTCCCTTTTATTGTCAATAAGTAGGTGTTAGAATGATGTATGAATGAATTAATGGATCTAATTACGCTACATGCATGAATGAGAATGACATTCTATTGCTCTAATAATTATATAGAATTCACAACGCGCAATTCACATATACACATTCAGTCCTAGACTACAATCATTTGAGCATTGCAGTCACCCATTAAGACTATCTCTGGTGAGATTGCGCAGTGCACTCTATGTGTTGTGATACCTTATGTTTTACCAGGAGGGTCGATAGTTTTAGAGGATTTGTTGGATCCCCAGTAGATTTGAATCTGGGTCAAATCATGTTAAAGGTATAACTAAGATAAGCAAACAACAAATGGTTTCATTTCCGGTTGGAACAACATAGGATTGAGTGGATGAGATTTGTTGAAGATTTGTTAAAAGAATGTTTGATATATTGAAAAACTATTAAAAGAATGTCATATCTAGGATCGAAGTGTCAAAAAGAATGAAATTATAGAAGGGAATGTTTGTACCTTGGAGACCCACGAAGGAGGAAATAGAGATATGGTTGAAAACACAGGAGCTAGAGTTTGCACAACAAGATAACAAAAACCTCAGAGTAACACTACACAAATATCTTGAGAAATATGTGTTTACTGATCTGCATGAAGTATTTTATGTGATTTTCCACAGTTATTGCAAGAGTGGATATTGAGGTTGAAAGGAAACCACACAATAAATCACATCCGACAGTTAGAGTGGAACCCAGTTTAGATCACGTAGTTACAACAAGTGAATAACAAATTCACCCACGCAATAGATTTTTGGCTCGACTGTATTGTAACGTGCTTTATAATAGAATTTGCAGTAGATACCATGAAGTCATACAATGCAGTAGAACAAGAGTTTCTACATGACCCTCGAGGAAGGTATATTAGATCGTTGCATACTTCTATTAATATCTTGTTGTATAACAACGAGGTAATGACAATGGCATCATACAAGTAAATTTACTTGTGTGCATGGGGGAAGGGGAAAAGCACTGACAGGAAGTGGAAACATGGAGGAAGAGACGAATAAGGGAAGGAATAAGGAACCTATCGACCCAATCATGATGGAGGAAGACCAGATCAAGCAGATCATGGAAACAATGGGAAGGACACACAGTGGAGTACCCTACCAATACAAGATGAACAATAATAAGAGAGCCATAGCCATGCGAGAAGGCTTGGAAAATGATGAAGAAGAGGTAGAGGATCTTCGGGCTATGGATCAGATTGAGGAAATCCTACGTGCAACCTATGAAAGAAATATAGGTGATCGAAGGGCAGGAACATAAGGAAACACTCCAATCCATGTTAATGTTAGTGTGGAACCCATAACCCCATGTACGACTAGTACACTCGAAAGAACACCAACATACGGACAATCATATTTTAGTGGCAGACGAACAACAGGACCAAGATCCAATCACTATGCATCAACCGGGGGAGCCAGCTCAGGATATATTAGTCAAGGATCTACACCGCGGATAGGTAGTAGTCTGACACAGTTTGAAATGGCTAGAAATGATCCCACCATTCAGTTACCAGAATTTCGAGGAGATGCAATAGAAGACCTTGAGAAACACTTGTTTATTTGTGCAAATATCTAGGAAGCAAAACAGATCATTGGTGAAAACACTAAACTTGCGCAGCTAGCTATCATGCTAAGAGATCGCGCACTAGACTGGTACATGACTCTAGACGCAAACATTCCACCTGGGAAGACAAGGACAGTGACATACATCAATAAATTATTGATTAATGAGTTCCAGAAGCCAATATAAGAGGATCAATACATGAACAAGATGATAGAAATCTGACATAAACCAGGAGAATTTGTCTGAGAAAATGACCAGTGATTTAAACGTTTGAAAGGGAAATTGAGGTATACCATGACTGACATGCAACATAGGCATATGTTTTTGAATTATTTGTTACCACACCTGAAATACCCACTCAGATAACAAAAAATCCAATCTCAAGCAGAGGCTCTGCAGTAAGCCTTGCAAATGGAGGAGAATCAGTACCACAAGAAAGATCCATCTATAGAGGAGTTGAAGGAGGATCTGAAGAATATTACCTTTCAACTCAATCAAAATAAGGGCAAGGAAAAGCGATAAGTTGTTTGGTGTACCATATGTATAACATAAGGGCACCATAAGAACTAATTCCCAACATTCCCGTAGTATATGGAAACAAGGATGCCAAATCCATTTCCAACAGGAGGACCCTGGTGTGAAATTTGCAAGATGCATGGGCATGATCCATATCATTGTCCTATGATGCAGAAATACCAGACAGTACCAAAGAATGCATACTGCATTTTTTGCAAGTTAGTAGGACACGATGACAAAGACTGCAAAACAATGGATCTGATGAGAGAAAGGACATCAAACAAATATAGGGTGCAAGCCGAAATGATGACAGGGAAAGCCGCACCTTAATTTAATCAGGAACCACTACAGTATAATACTGTGTTGCAACAATATAACACTACGCAACTGCAGTATAACCCTGGACAATATAATCAGGTACCTCAATACAATACACCGCATGAAGATCACGTTTGGTACAGAGGAGGAGGACGAGGTAGAGGAGGATTTGGATGCAGAAGAGGTCTAGTAGTGTGCCATAAATGCCAACATCCAGAGCACTATGCAAGAGAATTTCCACTACCACTTGTGACATGCATGTATTGTCACGCAACAAATCACGATACAGAGGATTGCACAACACTGTTGGGGAAGATACACGAAAAACGAAATCAGAATAATCAGAGCGTATAGTGGATCTCTATAGAATCTAGAGAAGATGGTAGGAACATCAACATAGTGACGTGTGGAGGTTCTAAAATAAGAGATGATGCGGCTAAACAAGAACTATTACAACACCAGTGGATTAAGAAGAATACTGAGCCACCTAAGTGATTTGATGCAGGAAAGGAGAAGGAGACCTTTAAGGAGGCTAGACAAGAATTTTTCAAGTAGAATGTTGCGTATACATATACCATGAAACATACCCAAGACATCCCAATGTATGAAATGTCATCAGCATTGGACCATACCAGTGAAGTCCACCCGGGAAACCAAGTAAGTTGTATCAAAACTTTCCTGCAATCCTGTACTCAATTATTTAAGGATCCATCATCTGTTATAATATTATAGAAATTGTTAGATAGATGTACCACAAACTCTGAGGGAAAGTTAGAATAGAGGAGAGTCAATCACCTCCATGCTAGAAGGAGAACCAATATAGAGTTTAGATTGAATGCCAACATCAGATATTTTAACATGGGCGATGTGATATTAGATTTGGGATTAGAAGTGAATGTATTACCCAAAAAGACATGGAAATGCATGGGGGAACCTACCTTAGGCTACTCACCAATCCAACTCAAGTTAGAAAACCAACACAGAGTTCTACCAATAAGGAGGATAAAAGGAGTGACAGTAGATTTGGATGGAGTGTGCACTAAGGCAAACTTCGAAGTGATCAAAATCGTGGATGACACAACACCATATCCATCATTACTAGGATTAGATTGGGTGTTTAAAAATCAGGTGATAATCAACCTGAAGACCAGGAAGATGACATTTGAGTCAGGAGAATACAGGGTTATCGTGCCCCTGGATCCATCTGAAGCCAAAATATTTGTGGAACCAACATGTCTAGATCTGGAAGAAATTAACCAATTGTATCGAACCAACACACACATTGAAGATTACATTAATCCAACCGTCGATGGTGTACTTAGATGGAGAAGTATCACGTCATGTGCTTCTGACTTAGACATGGGTCTAGAGACTTGGAAACAACGCCTGCATGAGGTCTCAACGAGAATATGTGCACGAATAGAACACGCAGTAAGGTGGGTTGGGACAAAAATAAGAGAACCTCCAAGTTTCCATGGAATCAATGACTTGGAAGAATTCCTAACGAGATATGAGGAGGAAGTATCATACAACTAGAGATTTTTATCTCTCGACATGGAACTTAAGGCTACACCTGCAAAATGGTGGGGTGCGCACAAACAAAACATACAGGACTGGTACCAATGAAAAAGACTACTACGCATAAGATTCATCGTAGAACAAAAGATGAGCACAACACAGAAATACAATGGACACAGAACACCTACATAACACTTGGAAAAATGCAGAACACAGTGGAGGATGATACCACCCGAGGAATGGCCTCATTATTTCATTCACACAATGGAAGGAATTTTGGAAAACTAGTATGTAGACCAAGAACTGCGTAGAGGTACCATTGAATGGACAATATTGCAGCATAATTTCATAGCCACATTCTCATTCGAACATGAGAACCCCAATGTCGATTTCACTTCAAAACAAATTAGAGGCTTGATATTCATTGATAAACCAGAGATGGACCTTATGACCGAATATCAACAACAGAATAGGTGGACAGTCAAAGAATTGTTGGCATGCTATCATGTAGAAGAAGACATACCAGACTAAGAAGATCCACACAATATCCATATTCCAGAGATTGAAGGGGAAAGGGGGGTAGTAGGGCCCTCCTTGGCAGCAGAAAAATTTACTACATCGATTAAAGTAAAGAAGGTCAATATTGGAACAAAGGAGAATCCCAAGATGGCCAATATTGGGGATTACTGGGACGAGCAAACAGTGGAAAGGATAACAGAGTTACTGCGTGAGTACAATGACTTGTTCCCAACAACCTTCACAGAAATGAAAGGTATTGCAAGAGAACTTGGAGAGATGACGATCCCTCTCAAACTGGAGGCAAGACCTATCAGACAAAGGCCTTATAGATTGAACCCCATATACAAGAAAAAACTAAGAGCATAAATCGACAAAATGTTGGAAGCAAGAATCATAGAACCAGTAGAAGAATTAGAATGGATAAGCCCCATGGTATTTCAGGAGAAGAAGCAAGGAGGCATAAGACTCTATGCAGATCCAAGAAAGCTCAAGGAGGCATAAGAATATATGCAGATCCAAGAAAGGTCAAGAAGCATACTAATTCACCGATGGATTCTCGGGCTACCACCAAATCAATATAGCACCATAATATCGGTACAAGACTACCTTTGCAACAGAATGGGGATCCTACCAATACATGGTCATGCCTTTTGGACTGAATAATGCACCAACAATTGTTTCCATAGTAGTCATTGATGCCTTCAAAGAATTCATCCATCAGTTTCTAGAGGTATATTTGGATGATTGGACAGTGTACAACCTATTGAAGGATCATGTAGAGGTGTTGAGGATGATGTTAGAAATATGCAGGCAATGCCAAATATCCTTGAACATTAAGAAATGTATATTTGTAACACCCTTCATAATTCTATTCGGTCACATAGTATGCAGACAAGGTTTGATCGTGGATCCTGCAAAGATTGCAATATTGTGAATTTACCACCACTAAAATCAATGCGCCAGCTGCGAGCCACATTGGAACATACAGGATATTGCAATTTTTTTATAAAGGGATATGTGAATATCACTATGCCGATGGAGAAATTGCTCAAGAAGGATACTAACTTCCAGTGGAATGAGAACTATCAACAAGGGTTGGACACCCTGAAGGAGAAGATGGTCACAACACCCATATTAGTCTTTCCATATTGGGAGAAGAAATTCCATGTGCATGTAGATGCATCATCCATAGCCCTGGGAGTTATTCTGGTGCAACCAGGAGCAGGGGATTTGGACCATCCCATAGCATTTGCAAGAAGAAAACTATCATACTTTGAGCAGAATTACAACACTACAAAGCGAGAAGGTTTGTCAATGGTGTATGCAGTTCAAAAGTTCAAGCATTACCTTCTTGGAGAGCATTTTAAGATGTTCACATATCATTCAACCCTTAAGTACCTAGTCAACAAGCCAATGTTAGGGGGGGAATATTTCGATGGTTACTGTTGTTTCAAGAATTTGACTTTGAAGTCATATTTAAACTAGGGAAGATGAACGCAGGACCTGATCACTTGTCAAGGGTCACTAATGGCGAGGAGCCTACAAACTTAGAGGATACCTTCCCTGATGCACAGTTATTTTCAGTCCAGGTCCTGAATGATTATTTTGCTGACATTATTGAGTATTTAAGTACAGGGACTATGCCACAATAACTTAACATCGTGCAGAGGAAGAATCTGGTTGTCAGAGCAACCAACTACTAGTTGATCGCATGAAAATTATATAAAATGGGGGCAGATAACATCTTGAGAAGGTGCGTGCTAGAACATGAAAGGTCTAGGATATTGGCAGAAGCCCATGAAGGAATAGTTGGAGGACACTATGCAGGAAAAGCTACCGCGCGCAGAAGGTACTACGCGTAGGATTATGGTGTCCAACTATTCATTGAGATGCAAAGGAATACTGCCAACAATGCGAGGTTTTTCAGAGGGTTGGAAAACCAAACAAACATGATGAGATGCCCTTACACCCACATATAACACTACAAGTGTTTGAAAAATGGGCTATCGATTTTGTTGGGCTAATTCACCCACCCACAAGAAGTTCAGGCACGCAATACATCATCACTGCGACAAAATACCTCTCAATATGTGCAGAGGCAGCACCAGTTAGAGATTTCAGCACATAGACAACATCACACTTCCTGTTTGAACATGTGCTCACTAGATTTGGATGCCTAAGGATTTTGATGAGTGACCAAGGAACTCACTTTATCAACAACACAATCAGAGCTCTAACTAAATAATTCGAGGTCTACCATCATAAAAGTATGCCATACCATCCTCAGGAAAATGGAACAGTGGAAGCCTTCAATAAGATTCTATAGAATTCCTTAACCAAGATTTGAAATGTCAATAGGGACAACTGGGATTCAAAGATAACATCGGTACTATGGTAATATAGAAATACCTGTAAGAAGTTGACAAGGAAGACATCATTTAGATTGGTGTATGGACAAGAAGCAGTGGTGCCATTAGAATTCTTGGTATCAAGTCTACGTGTCGCAACAATTACAAACATGACAGAGCAAGGTGTAGTACAAGAAAGGTTAAGTCAACTGATGAGCATGGAAGAATATAGGATTCTAGCAGGCTTTCACCAAGAAGAACAAAAAGCAAGGGAAAAATCTTAGCATGACCGACATATCAATAGAAAAATTTTCAAGGAAGGAGACCTAGTGTTGTTGTATGAAAGAAAGTTTTTTCAACATCCAGGAAAGTTTAGAATGCATTGGTTGGGACCATATGAGGTCAATACTATCACAGACGGAGGAGTTGTACAATTGAAGGATTTGGAAGGAACATAATTGAGGGGCATGATCAATGGGAGTCGACTGAAGCTGTACAAGGATAGTTGACCACCCACAACTTGAAAGTTATCGCGCAGTGAGAACCGATATATATAAAAAAAGTTTGCATGCACAGGTCAACAATTTAGCGCGACGAAAAATAAAAGAGTCTGTGTGCACAGGTCACCGAGTCAATGCGATGAAACAATAATATTGCGTCAGAAGAAAAGGGTATCTAAGCCAAGGACTCTATGCACTCAAAAATCTTAGTGCACCAGAAAAAGGACCGAGGGTTGGAAAACATAACAATTCAGAAAATGACGTCTATGGAATTCAGGTGCCAACTGGAGGCAACTGTTGAAATTGTGACAAAGACATGGAACTTCGTATGCATAGGTAAATAACTTAGTGCAATGGAAAGGGAAAAGTTTGAAAAAAAGGTGCAAAGGACAATAGTTAAAAAGTACAAAGTTACCATGCACAGGACACACAACAAAAAGTGAAAAAGGGACAAATGTCATTGCAGAACAATTGTCACTTCATCTTCTGAGAAAAAGAGTGATAGAGTGAGACTTTGAGCTAACATCCATCGTGTTTGAATATTTACAATCGAGATCTCGTCATAATGTTGCCACCACGATTTGGAGCGCCGGGAAGGGACGGAAGGAACATGAGAAGTACTTCTCAGGCAACAAATGCAAGGGAGCAAGAGATACTTATAGTGGTGGATTTGGATGAAATCCACACACTCGAGTACATAGAAAACCCCGTGACAATAGAGGAGGAACAAAACCCAGTGAAAGAGGTCGGGCAGTTGGAGGAGGACACAGAGAGAACTGAATCCGACACATTGAGGGGACCAGGGCCACGACAGGTCGAGCAAGCCATGGGTTCAGAGCCATAGAGAAATGAACCAAAATCATGAAAGGAAACAATACATGAGGATGTACCTGAGGTGGGGGCCTCATCCCCACAAGACAAACGAAAGAATCACACTGAGAGTAGTGCACAAGGAGGGTCACAGTCACAAGTAGAAGGGACTCTGGTTCTGCCAAAGATTCTGAAAGGGGTACGGGTAGATGATGATATGGTCAATGGAGTGAATTCCATCAAGTATTCTGACTATGACGTGACAGATGTCACCAAATTTCCAGACCAAGCACCCCAACATTATCTAGAAAGCAAGGGAGAAGGCTCATCAGGCATGCCACTGTTAGAACCGACACAGTGGATTCTTGGGCTCTATAACACCGACATGATGAACTTGTTGTATTTCCCACATTTTGGGTGGGGAAAGAACATTAATGCCTACGCCAAGCAACTGCTTGCACAAGTGCATGGTGGGATATTGTGAATGGATAGGTCAGTGCCTATCACTGTGGACCTCATCGCAACAATCACGGGGCTACCCACAGATGGGGAAAATCTAGAATAGTACCTGGAGGATAAAACCAGAGCCAAGGCCATATCTGATGAGATCAAGTCCAAGTATGGTGTGGAGCATGGTAATAGGGGAATTATGATTAGTGACATCAACAATCCTACGACAAGGTTTTCCACCAGACTCCTTGGATTCAAATTGATGCGCAAGTGTCACAAAGAGGAAGTACCAGTCGGTGTGGTCGCTACTGCCGCACAATGTGAAAAGGGGAGCTCGATGAACTAGGCCCCATACCTCTTGAAATCATTTTTAGAGGACTATAAGGACACACAGGATTGGGGCTCTGAGTTCCACTACTCATGGTTACTCATCCTCATTGGCCTCATTGGCTGGAAGGAAGTAGTTTACAGTAAGTATCTGGAGAGACCAGGAAAGTGTGGCACATCACGCCACATATCATTACGTAGCAGCGCAAAATCGAAGAAAAAGAAAACAAATACAAACATATTTGCGAGGTATTTTGCAAAAATCCAGGACCTCATTACGGATACATGGTGCATTTCACCAGAGACTGTCTAGGAGTTTGGATAGGTTGCTAACTTTAGGGAAACACGTCATATCTTATGGCTGCAAGCAAAGAGAGACAAATCCAGGGAATGGATACAACTAAACTATTGTGTGACGACGAAAGAGATCCAGAGAGAGGTCCAAGAGTGTCCCAAAGTATGGAAGGTGTCGATGATTCCAACCGTAGTACCAAGCCCACAAAATTAGACACAGGGAAGACCAACCCCAATGCACCAAATGGGTACCAACAGGGTTGGAACAAAAAAGAGGAGTATGCAAGGCCAAGAAGGGGGAAGCACCCTAGCCAAGAAGAAACCTAGAACACATATCTGACCACCAAGGGGCCCTACACAGACTCCACCACGTGCATAAAAACCACCAACAAATCCAACAAAAGAAGTGCACATAGAAGAAACATGCATAGGGACACAGGAGATCCATGTGGAGGAAGAACCAGGGAAAAGGACCCAGGATATTCATATGGCAGAAGAAACGGGGCCAACCACTGTCGAAGATACTTAGATTCCCACTATTCCTGAGCCATCAGACACCCAAGAGAAGCGGCTATGGGAAAAAACCAGTGGTGGACGAAAGAAGGAGAAAGCCCACAAATCACAGTGCCATATATCACTAACCCTAGACGATGTGGAGATAGTGGTGACAACAGTCAAGGAAATACTGGACGAGGTGTAGGATAATGCAGAGAAGCACAAGGATTTAATTTCAGATCAAGTGCAAGAAGTAAAAACTGCGCTAGATCATATAAGGATTGGGGCAACATAGGCAGCAAAAGAAACACCCATGCAGGCTAAGGAAGGAGTGCAAGTGCCTAAAATAGTGCAATTTGCAGCGCATAGGAGGGACAATTTCACCATCACACATGTGATGATGTTTCTTGATGAAGAGACAACATAGAAACCCCTAAAGGACATTGAAGTGTTGGACATGGCATTGGCCAAGATTCCAACAAAGGCACTGTATAAACTTCAGATAAGCGTTACGCAGGAGATTCAATCCAGAGCAAGAACTGACATGACGAATCTACAGGTAGCCTAGGAAAAAAACATCACTATGAAGGAAGCCCTCAACCACGAAGCACAACGGAAAGAGAGAGTGCAACAAAACGTGGAGGAGATGGAGACTCATATCCACATACTATTTCAAGCCATTCCGAATAACACAAATGAGGAGGTAGTGTCTTCGGAAGAGAAGCTGCGAAGGATAAAGAAGACTATACAACACTATAAAGAGAAAATTAAAGAGTTGGAGGAGCGTGTCACACATACTACTCTCCCATAAGTCAGAGCGCAATGAGAACAAGAGGCAACAACAATTGCTGAGGACATCGGTTGAAGCATACATAGAGTCATTGATCTGTTAGAAAAGAGAGTGCAACTGTGGACTCACCTCCTAGAGGATGGAAGCCTACAAGAACTACAAGAGAGGGAAAAAAAACTCAATGTAGCAATGGTGGAGGTGAATCGGTGACATAAAAAAGTGTCACTGCTGGAGATTATCAGGACTGCCACTGAAATGAAGGCTCTGCAGTTGGAAGAGAAATCGTTACAAGCACATAAGACAACAAGACAAGCGTTGTTGGATCCCCTACAAGAAAAGGCAGAGCAACAGGTCACGGAGAGCGACACAACTAAGTGGAGTGTTGAATAGATCAGGTCCGAGGGAGGAGAGATTTTACAATCTCCTATCATGACGTAGGTGGTCACTGCTATTTCTAAAAAGAGTAGTCAGGCTTACTAGTAGTGCAAATAGATAATGGAAATATATGATTCTCTGTAGCAGGCAGTGACAACTACACAAATCGGGAAGTGACTTGGGACGAGTCACGATGTCACTGTTAGGGGCATGTTGGGCACAGACCCATTTTGGGGAAAATGCCCAATTTGGAGGAAATATAGTTGGCAGGGAGGCATGCATGAAAGAAGATGGAAAAGAAAAACAACTAGCAGGAAAAGCAATGGACGAAAGGAAAATGTGCATGTAGAGGAGGAAAGCGTGCAAAGTCAGCATGCAAGAAGACCTAACTATGTTAGGGTTTTGGTAAGAGATTGTAATGCTTGATGAGAAAAAACAGATATAAATAGATACCTAGGAGGTCTAGGTGGGGGGTCTTCTTATTGAGTGTTACTCACGTGAGAATGAGTAACTGGTCTGTAGCACGATTGTAATCCAGTCTAGTCCTGTAAGTTGTTGAGTTGTAGAGGGTCAGAAGGGTAGATCTTGAGGGTTAGATCACATGCTGAGGATCCTGGCGTGATCTAGTCCACCTCATAATAGATCTTGACTTGACTGAGGATGATTTGTAAAGCGCACAACGCTATAGTTTTGGAACCACCATAATAAAAGAGCTTGAGAGACAGATTTTTGTGGACGTAGCCTAGGAGGGGATGAACCACGGTAACACATGTGTTAGGTGATTGAATTTTTGTGTCCCTTTTACTGTCAATAAGTAGGTAATAGAATGATGTATGAATGAATTAATGGATCTAATTACGCTACATGCATGAATGAGAATGATGGTATATTTCTCTAATAAGTATATAGAATTCACAATACACAATTCATAGATCCCCATTCATTCCTGGACTGCAAGCATTTGAGCATTACAGTCACCCATTAAGACTATCTCGAGTGAGACTGCACAATGCACTTTGTGCACTGCGTTTCATTCTAGTTTACCAGGAGGGCCGATAGTTTTAGATGCTTTGTTGGTGCAATGTACCTCGAATTTGGCATAATTTTTTTTTTTCTATGGGGCATTAATCTCCAATTTCATTTTATATGTTTGTCGATAAAGGGAAGAAATCTTTATTCCTGTTATAATTTTTTGTGACGTAACTTAAGTTTGTCCTACCACATGATGTCATTTCCATACTTGTCTATCTTGCTTTAGATAGAAACTTATACGGCTAATTCACCAAGGGGTCTAGTAATTCCCCTTTAGTCTCCAACCTGCTCACCTATATACATAAATATCTATACAATAGATTAGACTTAGGACTTATAGTCCTAATCTCTCTTTAAGAAAGAGATTCCTATGTTTTGCGTGCAAGACTATTTAATTTGTCCTTTGAAATGAAATTTACTTACCTTATATATATAGTCATGGGATTGGATCTATACCCCACAACTGGAAATATGTGGTTTAGTGATATGCT
The DNA here is from genome assembly GCA_009831015.1 of Picea engelmannii. Classification (NCBI taxonomy): domain Eukaryota; kingdom Viridiplantae; phylum Streptophyta; class Pinopsida; order Pinales; family Pinaceae; genus Picea; species Picea engelmannii. The sequence continues at coordinate 24,901 of ML810124.1, forward strand.
CTTAGCATCAATATACATAGTCCCAATCATAGATGGGTTCCTTTACAAATTATCCGTGATTAGAGATATTCCAATCCCTTTACCTAACAGAGTTTGAGTAATGATATCTTATGTTGACTTTGACTTAACCAAAATACGCCCCAACAAAGCCTTTTCTTGAATGATATGCTAACTGTAATAAAGCAGTTGAAGTGAACGAGTTCCAACTCATCAAGTCACAGAGACATTTACTAATTGCGTGAATTTTCTTGATGTGGAAAGAATGGTCTATTGTCAGAGGGAGTTAAGACTCTGCATATACCCTTTAATGGTAGTCCCGTGTGTGCGAGTTACAATGTTTTCACCTGGCATTTCCATCCAATCCATCCATGCCAACCCTGCCCTTATCACATGGCTAGACTGCCCTTCGTACCATCAACATTTTCACTGTGCAGTTAAGGCTCCTCATAGGTTTAATGTTTTTTTTGTTTTCATTGTGGAGTCCTTCAAGAGGCTATGCATATTATTTTCTTAATGGAGAATGATTTTGATTTGGAAAAAACGTTACCCAGTGGAACGATATCGCCATTCACCCTCCCTGGTAAGCTTTCGTCATCACTATGTTCTGGTTGTTAACGAGGTTCGGTTATTTATTACAGTGGGAGAACCCTCATGTCAATCTTATTTGTTCTTACTTAAATCTCCCATTATCATTATTCTTTGTAACTTTCCTAGACTGTTTCCCGTTTTCTGGAAAGTAGATGCTTACTGAAGATTTATTCTCCAACTTCCTGAGAAGTCTCGACATTCTATTCCCTTGTCCCGACTTAGGAAATTTACACTTGCTGAGTTTTTATATGGGTAAATTCTATCCTAGGGTTTCATATTCCTATTGTCGTTATTCCTTACGGTCTCTCTTTGTTGATGTATGTCAAGGCCTAATATTAAATATTTCATGAGGCTACGTGTGGTCTTAGTCTGGAGTTAATTTATTTTACACTGAGTAAATAAAAATACATTGCATACTCTTTCTTCCTCTTTATAGAGAGTGAATCCATCTTTTTGTAATTGTCAATAAACCCTTAACTATTACTCACGCAGATAAGTTCTTCTTAAGGGTATTGCATTCTTGTCTGGTATGTTAAAGGAATGTGATTTATGTGTTTTCGAATAGTCCACCACACAAAATACCCATGGCATAAAATGTTTGAGTTTGTGGAACTTCTTGTTATATTTTCCTCTGTCATTACATGGTCTACGTGTAAGTTACTCCATTTGAAATTAGTAGTAGATTAACTCTGCATTTATCGTTGATTTATAATTGTCCTTTGTAATAAAAGTAGTCAATTCAGGAAGTGTTTAAACTCAATCTTTTTGTGTAGCGCTTGTTCTGTGTGTAATGTTTGACATTGTTCCCTCGGCCTATTCACACAATATGTTTTACAAAATTTATTTTTTTAACTGATAGAACTATTGATTTCATTTCATAAACCAATGATTTCGTGATTGGTGCCAACACTAATGATGGGCCCCTTTGCTGCGAGGGTACCCGTCAGGTGGACCTTGCCTCTTCCACCCCTTCTGTGATCGTGGACGATGTCTTCAAGCATGCACAGAGGAGGGTCGGCCTGGTCTACAGGCCTAATGTAAGTATAATATATATCTGCATGCTATTTAAATAGATTATGTTGGTAATCAAATTCTAGATCTCTGCTACAAAGTTTTATTTATATTTGGTAGGAACTAATGGACTTTCCCTTGATTCCTTTTTCAGGGTTGGTGTAATGAAACAGTCTGAATTCTGGACACTCCCTGTGCAAAAGGTATTTGAGTTCCCTTTGTAAACTTTTCAGGAGTTCAAACAGTGAAGGCCAGGGTTTTCAACCTAGATTTATTGATATTAAGTATAGTTTCGCTCGACTTCCTGTAGTGGCTGGATAAAGAGAAAATTCCCAATTTTTAGTAATGTATTCCACTGTTCGATTTAGAAACAGTACCCACATAAGGCTTGGATGTCCTCTTGATTTTCTGGTATGGTTGATATATGTAATAAATCCTTTGAAGTTGAGCTATAGGTCCTTTCCTCCTGTCTATTTGAATTACTACAATGACTGTTTTAATGATTTCATTCAAATCTTCTTGCCATCCTAGCCTCTTCCTATACTTAAATTGTTTAAAGTGGACTGTACCTATACTATTTATTAAAGGAGAGACTCCTGTAATGAATGCCACCTCATCTTCTTGAACATGTTATATTATCTTGATACTTCCTTGGATCTCTTTTCTCATTGTGAATTTGCATACTGTTCATTTTTCTGTCATTATGTATTCCAGAAAAATTCTACTAAGGCTTAGTTAGACTGTCGTCTTATATTGCATTTTGGTATCTATTGTCTGTATAGTCCGAACTTACAGTCACACACTGTATGGAATTCAACTTATATATTTATGAAGGTCTACATTTTTTTGTAAGTCGAATCTCAAGTGAAAGGAAAACTAGAATGTCAAACTATTGTACAGACATATACGTATATATATTCATATCATATATATATCTATTACGCTATATGATTCTTCAATGTTGTCTTACCTTACTTTTATATTTTGTGAATACTATGACTCTGTATTTTCTTTACAGTAGGGTACGAATGTATATTTTCTTTCTATTCCATACATATATAGAGTTTCCCCTTGTTTCGATTTAGCATGTACATGAAAGAAAATCCCAAATTAATTAATATGTTTTCTGTATATTCATTTACCTAAAGGAATGTAAGCATACACCTGTATGTACATGGCTACATTATTCAGTTTCATTTACATTGTGTACATAGATAATTTTTAAGATGCAAATACAATTTAGTTGAGAGGTTTTTCACCTACAGTCTATCTCATTACAACAATAATCTAGCTCACAGAACCAGACTTCCAGAAGCTTGACCAGGTAAATTATTTCAACTAGTATACCACATAAATTAGCATTCACTTAGAAATAAGAAACAATAGAGATAATCCATTCAGAACTAGTTTAGAGGCATTTTGTCAGTTCTTAAGTTCAATGACATTCAATTCGATCTTTCTTCCATAGTATTACTTCTATTCAAAATTAACAGATGCATTCTATCAGATATTTAACTATATAACATGCAACCAAAGAAAGGATAGGATAACATATCTGAACCAATTCACTGAAAGACAAAGGGAACAAACACGTTCCTCCCAACCTTAGAATGAAACAACCAAAGTCACTTGTTCCATTCACCCCCTAGCTTGACCATGAATCCATGAAGGCAAACTCATAACTCTACCTCAACAATAATCCTTTAATCTTAGAAAAACTTCTCCTTGCCTCACACTCAAAAAATCAGTGTTCATAATAGCAAGAGATCAATAATTTTTCCCCAGCATATTAGGCAGCGTCCTCCCTCCTCACATATGCCATATATTCACAATCATTTTTCCCTAGGTCTTTTTCCCCTTCGGAATTTTCGCAGATTTTCAAATCCCTTATTTTCAGGGGCTACCAATGGCCAAATTCTTGATTTTCCACTTGTAACAATCAGCCCCGAGGTAGTTCCAACATGTTCCCCACTCATGGAGTCATGGTCAGCTGATTTTCAACATGGCTATTCCATTTTTCCTCCAACAATAATTATAAAATATTCAGTTTCATACAAGTGTCATAGTCAAGTACTTAGTTGGGTCAAATAAGATCTCTTCCCAACAGTCATAATCATTAATTACAATTATCTAAATTCAAAATTCAGAATTTCCATAAATGGATAAATTTTTCCAATTTCAAATTTGCCAAAAACAAAAAATAATTTCCTAAGAAATTTCCAACTTAAAAATAATTTATTTTTGGGGATGTCACAGTTGGATCCCCAGTAGATCTGAACCTGGGTCAAATCATGTTAAAGGTATAACTAAGATAATAAGACAACAAAATAAAAATGGAAAAATATGTGATATTTTCCAACTCACGTCAAATATTTCTCTTTGTATTTTCCCAATTTTAATAACATATGAGTTTCTCAAAGTATTGATCATTTATCACAATTTAAATAATTAATTCATGATTAATTAATTATTATTTTCCACCTTTCATTTAATTATCATTTTAATGATTTTTTCTCCATGGTGTGCAAAGTTAATGATTTTTCTCCATGGTTAATTCTTTGTGTGGAGATCCACTTGGATCACACCTCCGCACAAAAATGAATTTTGGTCCTCTAAAAGTATCAAGAGAAATTTGAATATCCACAAGAATATTCTAGGAAGAGTCATACACTCCACGATGCACTTCCTGCTCCTCGATCTGCATAACAAGTCTATGAAATTCACACCCTTCTCCTCCTTCACCTTTGTAATTTGGAATGAGGATGTCGATGTCGACACTTGCATCAATACAAATATGTAGCTGACAATGAATAATCACATTTTCAATGCAATACCATACTTGTCATAGTTTATAAAAATACTCATGGACAAGTTTACAATGATTTCCCAAAACATGCCTGATCCAGATTTATGTAGGAACACAATGAAATACATAAATACACATAAACACAGAGATGCAGCAGAAATAAGACTTCATTTCATTAATAACAAATGACTGAAATATGCTTACAAACAGAATGGAAATAAACTAGCTAGGGCGGTGGTAGCTTATCTCTGAGAAGAGATGTGGCCGCTACTCGCATCCATGAGAAGATGATTGCAATGAGGCTCTAAAGGCCCTTTTACAATAAATGGGAATGCCAAAAGTCCTAGACATCCAAAAACCTAACCCTGGGAGATGAAGCGCCAAAAGTCATGTGGGCCCCATTTGGGTAAGTTGGGACATCAACTTCCCGGGGTCGTAACTTTTTCATATGATCTCCGTTTTAGGCGTATGATAGCCCATTGGAAACATCTATCCGAGGAATACAACATTTGCACAAAATTTCATTCATAATGAAATTTTGCGATCGCAACATACCCCAAAAAACGTCGTTTAGGGCCTCAAAACGACTCCAGAAGTTCAGGACCCGAAAAACTGCTAAAAATAGTAAATTGTGCGAAAACTAAAAAACTGAAAGAAGCAATGGTGGGGGTCCAAGTGGAATAGGTGGGTAGCCACCAATATCCACCTGGATCATTCCTCCCCCCTTAGGAAGCAATGGTCCCCATTGCGTTGAGTTCCTCCATGAGATGAGGAAACTTCTGCTGAACTTGG